>JAMKCH010011366.1:0-27670 GCA_023653785.1 Ophioderma brevispina
CTTTGGCTATGGCGTGCTTTCTTTTGGTCGCAATTACATTCCCTTCCTGACATTATTTTTACAGATACCAATTTTGTAATAATTCAAGCTCCCATTTCGTTTGATTGCATTTGTATTGTTATTATTATGAAAAGAATATATTCATCATTGACTGATTATGTTGACTATTACAACTTGTGTCGATAAAAGAAGACTTCCTTTGTTTACTTTAATCTTTGTTTGTTTCTTTTGTCACGTTGCAATCTTTGGTGAGCTTCAAGACAGAATGGCATAGCTGAGCGAAACAACCTATGCCCATGCATAAAATTGGCCTAAATGATTAATCTCTGGATTGATCAAAACAATAGATGAAAAAATACCATTGGAAACCCTGTTTCTTTGTTCTTTAATCTTATGCCAAGTAAGATGACTTATGACATTTCATATTTACCTATTTTTTTTCTGATTGTACCACTTTTTTGAGACAGGCTTTATATTGGAGATATCTTTAGTTAGAAATCGAAAATGAAAAATTTAGAAAACCGTCCCTCGCGAAGACCGTTGCTATCGAGGAAATAAACCTAACCTTTTACTTCAGTACATATTTGAGTTATCTTGTCTGAAAATTTACCAATTTTGCGAAAATTTACATTGAGAAATCGTGTTTTAGTAAAAAAGATACTTTTCACGCCATTTCAAGCTGTCTCTTTCTCAAATAACGTTATCTTTGAACTTCAAAATTGAGGATTTGTGGCAAGTGATAAATCACATCTTTATTCACTATTGAATCACACATCTTTTCTCTCTAACTCCAAATCAGAAGAAATTGAAATTGCGTCGGTCCTAAATTCACGCTTTGTTTACATTTTCAAATATTATTTTTCGTTTTTCACAGATGCTTCGCGGCAAACGTAACATTAAAACACGCGCACGCTTCATTACGCAGTAAAATTCACCGCGCGACGCGATGTTGCGCCTTGCCTCCTTACAGCGTGTAATGTTAGCTTAAATTCCCGCCGTTGAAACCTTGTGGTTTTTGTGGCTTTAAATGGGTCAAATAGCTGTCTTTAATCGGCAAAAAAAAATACAACTCAGGATTGTCTGCATTGGATAACCTTTTTGGTACGATAGAACACAGTTTGATGTTTAAAATGTGCAAAAATCAGAAATTCGAGTAAAAGCAAAAGCACTAGGTTAACACTACCCTTAAGAAAAAAGATGGAATACTTTCCCTTTCTACAAACTTCCCTTGGAAATTGCTGTAAGCAGCCGATGTCATTTTTCACACACATTCTGGTTACAAAGTCATCACCAAATGCAGCCTTGCTCTCGATTTCAGGGATTGTCTGTTCTTTTTATGTCGCCTGCAAAGATTAGCAGGAGGCACCTACGGTCCTCAATTCTGTGGTGTCCCGTGTGCCTGTGTTTAAAGTTGGAGACAGTTTCTCATCGAGAACTAAAAGTCCAATTGCTAAAAGAAATAGGGTCATAGATTTCCCCTTGGGATTCTCCATAGGATAATGATGTAAGGGTCACATTCCAAGGTCAAAGGTCATGAGGTCAAGGGAAAATGGGGCTGGGGTTTTTTTTAAAAACATCAAAATTGGCATCGTCAAAAAGTAATGGTTTCAAATAGCTACAGACAGGATAATAAATGCCCCTTGGTTAACTTCTATGATAATCTGGATCTGGATAAATATCTGAAAAAAGCTCAACGTGAGATCACTCAGAACGAACTGTGGGGGTTTGCTCATTCCAAATGAGATGACTTTGCAGTGCAGCTTTGAAGGAGTTCCCCTTTGAGGAGTTTGTGTTGGTTATTGGGTAAATTATGTTCAGGTAGGGTCATTCCATTCTTCGCCATTGGGAAAAAAGGAGTGAAGATGAGATTGAGCGTAGACTGGTATACAAGCTGGTTTGGTTACAAATTCTAGGTTTCAGGAGTGTAGTGATGCTGGAGGTTCTGTAAGCTGAGGAAATATTGAATGACTAATTCGACTTGAAGATTATATTTTGTTGTTGAGTGAAAACATTAACACGACTGTTGTACGTCTTGCACTGAAGAAAGTGGTAGGCATGTTAACAGGTTATGAAGGAGCAGGTTACTGTAGTCTTGAGTATGGCACGTGCCATTGGGGGGGTCAGGGGGCTGGGACGTGATTTTGAATTGTTGGCTGAATTTTCGTTATCTGCTCCTATACGAAATTAGGAAATTTCACAATTTTCGTACCCAAGAAAACAGTTCTCAAATTAATCCGTGGGACAGTCTAGATATTATCAAGGGATTTCTTGAGTTTTTGTGGGGAGCCCATTAAAGAGCTGCAGTATTCAGATGAGGGCGAATCAGACTCTTGTTAGGCCTGGGTTTTTCACATGAACTGGGGCGTTAGTCAAATTCTACGCAGAAACACGATTACCCTGTTGGCTTTGCTGTAATTATTAGATGGCAATTCCATTTCATGTCAGATGGAGAGAGTGACACAAGGTATTTATGGTGATCTATTTCAGACATCGGTAACCAGATAGAGAATAGGAATGGATAATTGGAGACTGTTTTCTTGTGAACCGGATGACGTTGCACTTATCAGGTTTGAAGTTCATCTGCCATTTCCTTTCCCATTTTCCGGGCCAGTTTGTGGAGGTTTCCTGAGGGTATGGCAGTTCTTATTGTCTTCAAAATAGGACGAAAAAGTAAAACAAGGTCAGCAAATAGGCACTTTTGATGTAACCTCGGGAGATGTTTATAACACAAGAATAGAAGCGGCCCACTACTGTGCCCTGTGGGACCCTGAAGCTACATGCACTGGCTTTGATGACGCTCCTTGAACGACGACAGTTTGATTCCGATTGGTAAGAAAATCAGACATCCAGGCGAGTAAAGATCCACGTATGCCATAGAATTTCAGCTTGTAGAGTAAGCGTTTATGTGGGACTGTGTCAAACGCTTTGGCGAAGTCAAACAATGGCATCGACTTGTTTAACTTTGTCAGCTCCACTAAAGATGTGATTAATGGTAGACAAAAGTTGAGTTTCACAGGATCGGCGTGATCTAAAACCGTGCTGGTGATTACTCAAGATGTTAAACTCCTCAAGATGATTCATAACATGGCGGAAAATGATATGCTCTAGCAGCTTGCAAATCACTGAAGTAAGTGAGACGGGCCTATAATTGGATGGTTCTGTTCTGCTACCTTTTTTGTACAGTGCAGTGGTAGACATCGCCAGTCTCTAGGAAGTTTCCCTGATATGATGCTTTGTGTGAAAATGATCTGTAATATGGGAGCAATTTCCTCTGCACACAACTTTAGCACATGGGGATGGATTCCATCTGGTCCTGGAGCTTTGGTAGCATTAAGTTCCCGTAGCAACTTGGCATTACCACTGGTGTTGATTATGAGGTCTGACACGGCTGGGAATGGGCTTTTGCCCAAGGAAGGAATGTTGAAGATGTCTTCTTTGGTAAAGATTGACTCATATTGTTTGCTAAGTATCTCAGCTTTGTCGTATGCGTTACTGTTCAATGAGCCATTGCTCCAAAGTGCAGCAATATCACTGTGTCCCGTCTACGATGTTTATGAAGGAACCAAAACTTGGGACATTAGTTGAATGATACAAGTTTTGTTGAAAGGTACTTCTGTTCAGCCTTTCGCAGTTCACGTTGGACCTGTTTCCTTAGCCATCTGTACCGTTTCCACGGCGGATGGAGTCAGAAGATAATGAGGTCAAGGGTCCCATACAAGGTGAAGGGTTCATGTGAGGTCAAGGTATAAATTATGTAGATAAAACATCAAATTGGTTCATTTAAGAAGTTACTAGCTACAGAACTGGGCTTCACTACTAGATGTACTTATGAACCTTCCTATAAAGAGGTCAAAAGGGACACATACAGGGTCAAAGGGCATATGAGGTCAAGTTATAAAATCGGACTTGAAAAACAAATTGCCTTCATTCGGGGAAGTAGTACAAGGCAATGTTTCAGAACCTTGGATCATAGATGCCCCTTGGAGTTTTTTCATTGATGCGATCAAGGGTAACTTGCAAGTGCAAAGGTCATATGAGGTAAGTTATAATGGCCTGTGAAAACATCAAAATGGCATCATATGAAAAGTCCAATTGCAACCAAAACTGGGGCCAACATGCAACATTAATATGATAATGGGTCAAGGATCACTTGTACGAGGTCAGGTCAAGATCATCAAGTCAAGTTTAAATAGGAGTGAAGGAAAGGTGGATCGGAAAATCGGGCGGACACTGTGGTTCCAGAAACCGCTTGTATCAAGTGCCCCCTCTTGCTCGAAAAAAGCAGGACGATATAGACCAAAATTGTATTTCAAACCTCTTCCCAGGGAATTTGACAAATTTCAGCCTAAATTCAAATCGGATACGATACGTACATTGGTACGTAGACTACGTAATCCAAATCGTGGACTTGCACCAGCGGTCTGGACTGATGCTAGGGTTTTCATTTTTTTTGCAGATTTGCCAAGAGGTTAAAGGTTTGCCAACGAGAGATTTCAATACACAGGTGTTCCCAAAAAATGTGAAAATTCTGATTTTGGCACCGGTTTGTTTTGTTGTAAAGCTTTATATCAAAATATCCTAATCAGGCGCGGGGATATAGGGAGGAGGGGGCGCGCGCCTCCCGGTAATTCCGCAAAATTCAGCCCATTTTGGACAGTTTTAGCCTCAGCCTCCCGGGTTAATTTTGACGTTTTTCAAAATCCTGGTCCGCCCCGGCCTCATCTGTATGGATTCGGTTTCTTTGGTAGAAATTGTGAAATTCTAATTTCGTATAGGAGCAAATACAAATTCAGCCAACATGCAAAATCAGCCTATTTTTGGCTAGTAGAGGTACTTCCACCCCACCCACCCCCGGACCCCCCTCAAAAACCAAGGTCTGGATACGGCGGTATACCATTTTAATTTGTAGTGATTAATTGCTTAGAGGATCTGTACATTCCATTACCAATAACAAATGTACTATAACATGTAGCATCGAGCCAAGAAGTCTGTCCAAAATATTTTGCAGATGCGATGAGAAAATAAAGATTTCAAATGGTACCAAAATCTTCAGGTTTGATGGTTGTGTTGAAAGATGGAGTCGAGACAGGATGCGTTGTGCCCTTTCCTAATTTTATTGAAATGAAAACTTACCATATGGCATTTGACTTACCGTTATGTATGATTTTATTCATGAGGCTTTGAAGTACTACTGTATCATTGATGGATTGATTCAAACCGGATCAGATGAAAAATTAAAGTTCATTTTTAATGTGACAACGGACACCGTGCTGGTCTCTTGATGGGAAGTGACTGCATGGATAAAAGCTGAAAGCTATAATTCAGGTGCATGTGTAACTCGATCCTAACATCTAGACTGTCCTGTGTTGTGGCTTTCACTCCTGATGGAGTATTCCATATTTTAAGATGTATCCACTTCTTTTGAGTTACAGCCGGCTGTTTTCTGTTTCCGCACAAGGTAGATTCTTTACATATACAGCTGTTGCCATAAAGGGGGTACAAAACCGTTCAGGGAAATTATGCAGTAAGCTGAAGTAGAGTCAATAATTAACATTAAATTTCTTCAGAAGAGTAATTACCACAGATTTGTTTGTCCGATTTTGAGTTAGGATCGGGCATATACCTGAATTGCAGGGTACTGTGAGGTAAGGCCCCCAAAAAAATGTTGATTTTCCATAGATGCTCTGGCAGAATGGGTCAGTCGTCGGAATTATTTTAAATTTTTTTTTAGCCCTGTATTGTAATATGAATATTGCATCACATAATACTGGATGTAAATAATAAAAACATGTTGATTTCAATGAACAATGCACTGACTGTTTTAATACAACATTCCACATGAATGACAAATCCACAAAGGAATCATTGTTAGGCTGTGTGTGTGTACTGGCCGGACATGGCCTATATCGACTGTTTGAACAACAGGCTCTATAGTATATGCGATTACGCTTGAAGGACAACGCCTGGCAGACACACTTTTGAAGTACGTTTATCCCCCCTGGCTTGAAAAGCAAGAAGGGGATTATGCGATCAGTCAAGGCGTCGGCGCGGCGCGTCCAACACAATCTTGTGAACTCGTTAACGATGAGACCCATAAGGGTTATGGTGATGTAACTTGGGGTGGGATCGGACTCATGCCCTTCATCTGATTAAATTAGGCGTGGCATATGCTAATTAGGTACCTCATTTGCATAAAGTAATGATTTATTTGGGGTATTTTTCCAACACAATCTGTGAACGCGATAACATAGACCCATAAGGGTTATTGTGATGTAACTTGGTGGGTGGGTAGACACTCCATGCCCTTCATCTGATTAAGATTATGGGCTTGGCCCTATGCGAATTAGGTACCTAATTTGCATAATGATAGTTAATTGGGTATTTTTAACCAAAAAGCTTGTGAACAAACTATCTGAAATCCATAAGTCCGATTTTGATGAAATTGGTGAGGGGTTGGGAATCATGTACTCTCGCCTGATTAGGTTTGTGGCGCATGATATGCTAATTAAATAGCTAATTTTGCATATTTATGGGACGAAATTTGGGGTATTTTCACCCAAAAACTTGTGAACACTATCTGAAGATCCCATAAGTCCGATTTGATGAAACTTGATGGAGGGGTGGGAATCAGGTACTCTCGCGCTGATTAGGTTTGGTGGGTTTGTCCTGGTAAGGGGGGTTGTTCCGGTTTAAGGGGGGTTGTTGGGTTTAAGGGTTTTTTTTTTTTAAATTCAATTTTGCTGTTAGTTTTTGTTTTTGGGGTTTAAGGGGGTTGTCTGGACTTAGGATTGTTGGGGTTTAAGGTGGGTTGTCCGGGTTTAAAGGGTTTGTCCGGGTTTAAGGGGGGTTGTCTGGGCTTAAGGGGGCTTGTTGTTGGTTTAATGTGGGTTGCACGAGTTTAAGGGTTTCCCAGGGTTAAAGGGGGTTGTCCGGGTTTAAGGGGGGTTGTCCCGCTTTAAGGGGGGTTGTTGGTTTAAGGGGGATTGTTGGGGTTTAAGGTTGGGTTGCTGGGTTTAAAGTGGTTGTCCGGGTTAAGGGGGTTTGTCTGGTCTTAAGGGGGATTGTTGGGATTTAAGTGGGGGTTGCCGGGTTTAAAGGGGGTTGTCCGGTTTAAGGGGGGTTGTCCTGGCTTAGGGGCTTTTGTGTTTTAAGTTGGTTGCACGAGTTTTAAGGTGGGGTTGTCCAGGTTTAAGGGGGGGTTTTGGGTTTAGGGATTTTTGGGTTTAGGGTGTTTTGGGTTTTAAGGGGTGTTGGTGGCCATAAACGCTTATGCATGCACAGACTGGCCCCACATCACGCGCATGTATTGCGCGGACGTTGAACATGCGTTGTCCGGGTTTAAGTGGGTTGGCGGGGCTTAAGGGGGATTGTTGGGGTTTAAGGTGGGTTATCCGGGTTTAAGGGGGGTTGTCTGGGCTTAAGGGCTGTTGTGGTTTAAGGGGGTTCCCGAGTTAAGGGTGGTTGCCCATGTTTAAGGGGGGTTGTTGGGTTTAGGTAATTTTTGGAGTTTAAGGGGGGTATGTGCAGCTGATATTTAAAAATTTGTAAACCGCTCCCGCCAGGGGTATTTAGCGGTTCGAGAACCGCGACATGTATTTTTGAGATATACCAAGGTATTTTTTTTATTTTCAGCAGATTTTGGCACATTTTTTTATTACCCCTTTTCCCGATTTAATTTCATTTCTTTTAATTTTTTTCTTTTTTTCACTTCGAAATTAAAAAAAATTTTTTAAAAAAAAGTAAAATGGAGGACGATGGTTACGGTCGGTGGATGAGGACGATCAAACCATATTTTTTTTGCCTAACCATGTGACTACTGGTGTTGCAAGTCAATTTGGTATACATTTTCATATAGAAGTCCCATGGATGCAACTGAGTCTGTCAATTGATTTCGTCATGCGCTGTATGATTTGTGCAGTAGCGCTTGACGGATAAATGGCAAGACCTATTTGAATCCGTGGACTTCTATATGAAACACTCCTACTGTCAATTTAATTACAGACTGAGTCAACAATAATTTACGCATGAAATATTAACAATCTCACCAGATTGGCTGGCAAGGCAGTGGTGATGTAAAGCCATTATCAGTTATTTATTCCAGGGCTCCCTTCATATTACGTAGGTTTCTATGCAATTGATGGAACAATTTTAGTCACAGGATTAATTTCAAAATTTTCTCAACATGCCTATTCCTAACTTTGCATTGACATCTAAATGTGGAAAACCTTCACTTTTTTCACAAAATTTCCTTTTAAAAATGTTACTTTCAGCTTGGTCCCTTATGGGGCTGAGGCTGAACCTCTTCCCTTGTAGTGTGCAAATGGCCCTAGGCAATCAAATCAATTAGTGATTATGCCGAGACCGCCCTATCCTCTCAATTATAATGGGGTTTAGGCTTTATTCCTTATAGTCCATGATTGATTTCATTCATTCAGGCCTCGGGGTTACACCAAGGAGACTGAGTGGCTCAATGATGATAATGCTTGTGTAGTGTCCACCCTAGGCCCATTTGCCCAAAGCAGGGGAACAAGAGGACAATACCTTACTGAGGGCTTTCTACAATTACCAATACAAAAATAAATTCCCCCCCCGCCAAAAAAAAAATAAAACCGATCAAATTTGAAAGGTGGTGTTTTTGTTTTACAATTGAAATACTTGACATTTTACATTTCAAGGGTCCAGACTATCCTTTGGTACTATTAAAGGTTCAACGAGAGATTCACCTATCATGTGCGCCCAAAAAAATCGAAAGTACTGATTTTGCCCTGATGTAACGCTTTTCATAAAACATCCATCTCAAAGGATTAAAGTTGAGAAATGTTTTCTTTGGTATCAAAAATGTGAAATTTTCTAATTCGTATAGGAGCAAAACAAAATTCAGCCTATGTTTTTATATTGATTATAAGGAAATCAATTGCTTTTTTTTCTCTTTTAACACCTCTAATGCACACAAGGCAGCATTTTATAATACCTCCCACATGTATTGATTGAGATCTCGATCACTTGGGCACGTAAGTGTTAAGACATTTCGTAGCCAGCCCAATTGGAAGTTATTATCACTTTTCTTTTACTTTCTGACTATGGCCCCCTTAAAAGTATGGTCCGATGTGGTTTTTAAACCATTTTTGGACCCCCTCTAACTTTTAAATTGGAGCAAGGTGAATTTTTTCTGATCCACATATTTGCAATTTGCAACAAAAGTAATCCAGAATGCCAAGTTTGATGGATCTGAGGGGTGTACTTCTTTACTTATACTCTAGCCCTCTGAATAGTGAATTCACACCGGTCATGTTTGAGGGTGACCCCCCTCATATTTGAAATTGTATGTAGTGTTTAAACGAAAGGAGGTACAGAGCTCAATTTCAGGATTTTATTTAGTTTCTCATGAATATCTTTCAATACCACCAAAAAAGAAAAATCCATGAGGTGATCTGGTTTTGCACTTGATTTGTGAAATGGTGCAGGGAATGACCAAATAGTAATTTCATATAGATTTTAGACACTCAATAAATTTCGTACTTCTGCAAGATAATTACAATCATCCTGCAGGTAAGTTTACCTTTGGGTAATTTGGTTTTTAATTAACAATGATCTTGCATACTTGTTTCTCGAAGATAAGGTCTTAACATGTGTATACTTCAAAGCCCCGCTCACCAATCTATTGACAGTATGGCCTGCGAAAACTCATTATGCACCACAGGGCTGTTATGGGAACCTATGAAACACAGAAGAATTTCCCAGTCAGCTGATTGTTGAGGATATTGGCACAGAAAACACCTGCTGGAACGCCGCAGAAGTTGACGACGATATAGTAGAATGCGGCTTACTTAAGATTGAGGTATCAAACCTGCACTTTCTTCAATTGGCTTAATCCTAATGACTTTCATAAGGCGCTCTATCAGTAATGATGAACATTGCGTTGCCTTGGCGGACACTTATTAAAGATGCCTTTAGTATAAGGCGCTTTCAGAGTAACGATTTCCAACTGGCACACTATCAATTGGCAATTGAGACAAAGACTATAACCTAACATTGTATTCACGGTAGCTTCATTCGGTATTCATTCCGCGCAGCTGTCTGTGGACACAAACCATCCTGCTAGGATCAGAACTCAGAAGAGGATACACTCCCCCCCCTCAAGTGCAACGGAAGATTGTGAACGAAATGTATTCATGTGGAAATAAGAGAGGCCCCTTAAACAAAGATGATAAATAATGAGGTATCCGCTATAGAAGCACGAAGTGGATAACTTTCCTTGCAGAGCATCAGCGACCCACTCGTTTCCATGCTCCTTGCATGTCTTAGTTGGATTACACTTTCATGATACGAGATTAGAATTGCAGCTTTTAATTTGGAATTCATTCCTGCGCCAGGTGTCTGCTGACACAAGCCATCCTGCTAGGATCAGGATCTCGAAGAGAAGCTCTCCCTCCCGAGTGCAACATTATTAAGTATAAGAAGAAGAAGACTGTGATCTTTGGGGCAATAATACTGGTTTTGCAACCACATTCTCACAACTTGGGATACCAGGTTTGGTCTACCAAATGTGCTTTTATTAACATAAGGACTTGATCATAGAACGGTTCATCCTCCTGAAGACCTCTAGAAATTAGCCTAGCTGAATCTTCTATAAGATGATCCCAGGAATTACACTATTGTACGCGTATTCCTTAAAAGAGTGTTTACTCTAGTTTAACTCATGAATATCTCACACCGAAGGACCGCCGTAGTCCATGCACTTTCTTGAGAACGCCGTCGATCAGACAAAATGAGGGAATGCTACGCCTTTAGATTTCCCATTGGATTGTAAAAGCATTAACCCTCCAAGCCCAGAGGGTCTGAATTCGCAGAACACAAACCCCTACTTGTTGTTAAATCCTTCCACAACAGACTACTTCAGAAGAAATTCAATTCCTTTGCGATGCTTGAGATAAACATTGCGTTTAAGACAACACTCTGGTTTTTAAATTTCTAGACAAGACTGTCTGCATTGAATTATGGACACCTGGTAGGTGTTCGCTATATGTCACAACTGGCCGTTAAGGCGCATTTCAATGCTTCTTGCCATTGAAGCCAATTGGCGAGAGCGAGTTCCGCTCTGACGATTTCTACAAGTAAGCTGATTAGACTGTTCCATTCTGCATTTCTTTCAACGAAAAGGAGGTTTGGTGTCAGAGGGGCAAATCATAGGACAAAATACACTGTTAATACCTTATCTTTCGAGAAACAAGTTATGCAGATAATTGGTCTGACCTTTTGGATCATGCATCCTCATTTAAGGTCAATTACATGACACTATATTTTGTAGATTCCTGTATATCAGGCAAGTATTCGAATTGCATACTGATTCATTGTGAACCCCGTGTGTTTAACTTTTTCCCCTCCCCCAAAATACCTGTAACACTGAAACTGAAAGCCCCAGTCAAAAACCTTCAACATCTATCAGGGAACTCCAAACCTTCCGTTTTCCCCCCAGATTTGGTCCACAGGATCTATAGGCTGGTTATCCATAGATACGACAAACAATTTAACATTTTTTTTAATAATTGAGAGTAAATTTAATTAATTAAAAAAAAATATGGAATGTTTTGAACATTTAAAACTTTCAAAATATTGACCCCTCAATACTATAGTCCATGTCACTTACCTCTGTGCAGTGACATCGCGTGAGATTTGGTTGGTCGCAAGAGTAAATCGCTTGTGCTGACTTGAAGCGATGGCGCTTTCACACGCACGCACAAGAACGGCATTTCTTGACGCGGGCGTAAACTTTATGACTCACGCACAGAGGTAGAAGACACTACTTATATTACAAATTACCTCAACAGGACATTAGCATATTTGTGGATAAGTTGTTCTTTTCATACATTCTGCTCATTTGGTACAATTGTATACATTATCATTGCTTTTATCCCCCTTAACTATGTTGTTTGACATCCACATAGCTTTTAGAATACTTTTTCTTTTTGGCCTTAACAACATATAATCTTCACTCAATAGGCCGTTTCTCCGACTCATAATTACTTGCACTTCGCAATGTTCACCTGCCTACCCGCCAAAAATGAGCAGTAGATTGCATCTAATTAGCCTGAGTATAATATATTATCATCCTTGTCCCTATGGTCTCTTGAAGGTGCCTGCTCCATCAAACAGACCCGGTTTGCAACATCTTCAATGTCTTTCTGCTCGTCTATCACCTTTCTATTCTTAAGACATCACTCTATCCATCTTGGCTCCTTTACGAAACTCGTACTGTACTTGTGCCCGCACCCCGTTTTTTCAGATGCCCTCAAGAACAATCTTATATCGTGAAGAAACTTGAAGTTGAAGTTTTTGCTGTGTTTAGCCCTTGTTTAGCAAGTTGGGTTGATACCTCACTTTGATACAAAAGTGGGCAAAATTTTCTCTCTAAATTTTAAGTGGTTTGGTAAGACCTTTTATTTATCTGCTTGCAAAGTGGTTTTCAAACACTGGCAGCAGTAGTACTGGTACGGTAGGGTTATACATTGCATCCCGCCATATTTCTGTGAAATAAAACAAAATAACAAAGTTTTTTTTAAAAATTTGTATTTTTCATTTCTTACTTTCTGTAGGCAGAATTTCAATAACTCCAGCTAATTTTTCAAAACATTTTAATTTTTAGTATGACAAACAGTAAATGGGCCTATTCCATAGTCAACACTCGAGATGTGCACCGCAGCATGTTCTGGATTTGTTTTGCTTTTTTGGTGTGATGATTAGATATTGATGAGAAATTAAAATCCCGAAATTTTGAGCTTCATACTGCCTTTTGTTTTCCATGCAGGAGCATTAAGAAATTTAGGGGGGTCACACTCAAAAATGCTGTGCCATGCGAAAGACAATTTTGAGAGGGCCATAAACTTGTTAATGGAACTTCCTCAACTTTGTGAAAATCACTATTGGGTATATTTTTGGTGTTAGAATTCAAATCTGGCATCAAAACTGTGATTAGCTCATTACTTTCTTTAAACTTATTTCGGTGTAAAATACAATATCTTTCATCTGGGACCACTGGGGCGTTAGGAGTCAGAAACTACGTAATAACAATTTTTATTTTTAATGTCCTTTTCTGTTAATCTGAGTCACACTGCAGGACTTTCTGCCAGTACAATAATAAGACAATTCGGATAATTAATAGTGAGTTAACAGCTATTTGAAAAATTCTTAATTTTGCATTTTGACATATATTGGCCCCCTGAAAATCAATGTGGACATATGACATCACCCTCTACTTCAAATATGGTGAAGATACATCATCATAAGAACTCTTCTTGTGAGAAACAGCTTGGTGTCTTGATGTCTTCATTGTGTCAGCACAAGACACTTTTGCTGATTTCCCCATGTATATGATATATGGGATAAACTGTGCATGTACAATGACCTCTGGGTCACGTATACCTTTGTGAGGTAACTTTGAGTGGTATTTTGTTGTGAAAAAAATAGAAAAGACACCAAGCTAGTTCTTTCAAGGAAAGTTGTTTATGATATATCTTCAACATATATGAAGTAGAGGGGTGGTGTTGTCTGTCGAATGTCAACATTGGTTTTCAGGGGGGTCAAAATGTATCAAAAAGTACAATTAAT
Organism: Ophioderma brevispina; assembly: GCA_023653785.1. Classification (NCBI taxonomy): domain Eukaryota; kingdom Metazoa; phylum Echinodermata; class Ophiuroidea; order Amphilepidida; family Ophiodermatidae; genus Ophioderma; species Ophioderma brevispina. Next base: position 13,606 of record JAMKCH010011366.1, read on the forward strand.
ATTTTCAAGGGGTTGTACTTCACTTATACTGTCTAATGGTCATAATTGTATTGGTTTAAAGTTCTCTATGTAACTCTGATGGATCCAAAAGAGGACAATAACAATTTTCTTTGTACTTTTGGAGTTATGACCCCCAGATTTGGACCAAATGAACAAGGCGCATATCTTAGGCCTCATTAACTTAAAAGTAAACACGTATGAACTTTCTGATGCAGATTTGAATTCTACAACAAATCTTACCCATAGATAATGATTTTCAAAGTTGTGGAGGGCACCATTACTAATCTGTGACCCTCTACCATAGTCTTTCACATTGGGCGGCACTGTTGATTGTGACCCACCCCCCTAAACTTCAATGCTCTAGTGGGAAAACGAAATGGACTATGACGCTCAAAATTTCAGGATTTCATATCTCATCAATGTCTACCACTACACTTAAAGCCGAAAAAAATCCACGACGTGCTGCGGTGCACATCTCGAATGTTGACATGGCCATCTAAATCGGCCAAAGCTTTCATATCATGCTCCTTTACCTGTGTTATCGCAATTTGAAGGGGATGCACTTTTGCAACTCAGGGGAAAAAAAATTAGCATCCTTGGGGCACAATGTTTTCAACGCCTAGAGTGTGAACCCTTATCAATAAACAATTACATTGGTATTGGGTCAGCAACCCATCTGTGAATACTAAACTGGTAAAAGTTAATTTTACAGTGCATTTTCCTAATGCAAGACATTTAAACTAGCATTTTTTTTATCACTAGATGTACAATCTAAAAACAATCAGTGTTATTATTTTAAGAAGGCAAGGGAGCCGGACCTTACCTCGACCCCTTTTAGCACTTGCGTTAAATGTCATTTACTCTCCATTCGGGGGAAATTATTGGTCCCCTGTGAAGAATCATTAGGTCCGGATGGTATCATCGTCCGGGCTCCATAGACGTCAAAGGAATAACGAGTGAAACTAATGTTGACGTGTGAAGAGTCAACTGATCGATTGCCCTATGTTCCACCATTGTTCCGGACTGTGAGCCGGGAGGACTATATCTCCGCCACAACCACTCCGCTCAAATAGATATGCACAAATTATGAATACACAGCTTGTTCCGTATAATGTAAGAATACCATGCACGGTGGTAATTTACTGTATGGAGGTACATTTGGGTTTTTAATAATGGCAATGGCAGTGGTGTGAATCTTTGTACTTCGATAGTAGAAGAGTCACTGTTGAGATCCTGGGAACTGGTTAGTACAACACGGTCAACTGAAAATTTTGGACACAAGGAGTCATCAGTGTTTTGTATTTCACATTTACGAATCAACCATAACGAGAAAAAATAGCATCGCAGACACACGGGTTCGCTCTGATGTATTGATTGCATATCAGCCAGTTTGGATTTTGACCAATATTCCTATATTTTGTGTTAAACAACATTCTAGATATCATGGCGTAAACCATTGCTCGTGAAACAAGGTGGAAACAATTTTGGCTCATCATGAATGCGTTAATGATACTTGGCACATTTCTTCCATCGTCAAATGCGGCTTTCCAATCAGAAATTTAAAATTTCTGGACTTTAAGACAACAGAAGCTGGTTCATCCTTCAGCACTTCTAAGTTCTAAAGACATAGGTAATTCTCTCCTTCATGGACTCTTAAGGAACAAATTCACTCGATGCAATTAATTCAAAATTCGGCTTGCACGTCTCATTACACGGACAAATACCTACTCATCACATAGCTCCAATACTTGTTGATTGCGCGGTGGTGGCCTACCATTTCATCCACTTCATAAGCTTCCTTTCTCAACTTATTCATAAATGGACTGCACTCTGCCTACAATCAGTGAAACGTCTAAGTTGTACAAACCGTCTCGGACTGGCCTTGCGTTTCACATCAAAAAACCTAAAAAAACCTCTAGGTGTAAATGCAAAATGTTGTATCAGTCATGGGGGGCCCTAGCCTGTACATTCTCTGCACTTAGGCTCTGGAATTGCACTCCTTGATCATGTCCTGTCTTTCATTACTCTCATTTCACAAAACTGGGCCTCAAAACTCATTTGATGTTAATGGCATTTTGCATTGTTCTTGTTTCTACAATCTTGTTCATAGTCCTTGGAACACTTGTAAATACTGGCAGCTATGCAGAGATACTGTATGACTCCTGAAGTCTACTACACATTAGTTAGTGACTCTCCACAACGCGTGGTTTCCGCAACCCCTCATGTGGAAACTTCTGATACGTTTGATTGACATAATATCACTGAAAATACACAATCGTAAACGAGTCGTCTGCTCGTAAAACTAGAAGACTCCGATGAAACACCTTTCACTCAGCCAGATATTACGCCGAAAACATAGAATTTAATTACAACATTTGTACTACTGAATTCACAACTTCGTCTTCTTCACCAGTCTTGATATGTTATTTACTCAAATTATGGCATAAACGCACTTTATAAGTGTTGGTGTTGGTAAAAAAGACCGTAACGTAATCTAAACTTTCAATGGGATGCCATCTTGGAGAGAGTTCGATTACCCATCAATTCAATCACATAGCGCACGCCAGAAACCAAGCAAACCACGAGAGGGCGCAAATTCACTTTTCCGACAATTGCGGTATAAAACAAAGCCTTTGCAAAACAATAACTTGGACATTACATTAACCGCCCTGATTGCCACGACATTATGGCAATATATAGAAGAAATTTAAAAACCAAAAAAGAAAAATTAAAAAATACCTTTAAACTCAAACATCTACAGAACGAAGTTTGGAAGCAGATTGCAAAGGCATTTAGAGGGCTTTTACACTTTTAACTTTACCAAATAACCTTCAGTTAGATTGGTAATTAAGTAATTACCTTACTAACTTTAACTCTGATCCAAAATAGTATCACATGAATTGAATCCTTAAAACTGAAAGTCACAGTTCATTTTTAGCTCTTTTTTTACAAATAGCAAAACACTACTTACATGTGCTACTATAAGCACAGAAACTTTTGAGTTATTTTTGAATAAAAAATTAATTACTCCTTAAAATGTTATGAACTAACAATATTATTACTTTTTGTCCATGATTACCCACAAATGGAATTGCAATCTGAATGATGCACCTACTGAAGAGACAAATTATCCGCAAACTTATTCAGCTTGCTTACCCAAACATTTAGAGAGATTTGGGTTAAACTAATTGTTATGAATCCATATGTTCACATTATAACAGTGTACTCCTGTTAAAAGTATTCATGACTTTTTGCTGAAACTGGTAATAAACGTAAATTTGTACCTTCACAAGTCATTTGTTGTTTTCGCGCTTTGTCTGAACAAATAATAGAAATGGCTATTGACTTGAATAAAGTCTAAAATCATGAAATTCACATTTCCTAATCCTCTGGGTTGTAATTCTCAGTATTTTTTTTTTTCAATTTATTCATGCTCTGTCTGATATTCTACTGCAGCCTTAACTTGTGCTGCACTGTGGGCTGCATTCTTAAGTTTTTCAAAATACAGCTCATGATTCAATGTCATTTTAAGTCAATTTTGCATCACTTTAACTCCTACAATTTAGCTTTTATGGCGTGGAGACCACATTGAATCCTGGATCCACTATCTGATCCCATGCGCAAAATACCTTTATGAAAACTACTTAAACACCAAAATGCAAAAACCAAAACAACTTTACAAACTCTCATTAATGCCAAAATGTTGACCACTAAATGAGCCTAAAAATGGATTTACTTACTGTATCCCTGATAAATTTTTCATCCACTTTGATTTTGACCAATGAGCTGGTTATGTGCTGTGGTTGGCATACATGAATAACAGCTCCACTGGATATGACGACCGAATGAAACGCAAATGTTCATATCCATGGAGTCACGGTTTAGAGTCAGTTCATCATCTCTAAACAATGGCAATCACTTATAACTAAGACCAACTTGGTAACCTGACATGGCATGCAAAGTTATTACAAGCAAAACTTTGAATGCGGCAAAACAACGTTCCACTGTTAATATAAACCATGGTGCAATTAAACGCATAACAAATTTCCAAATTTGGTCAGCTTTAAATTTTATATCAATTAACTGCCCATGCACATACAATTTGCCAACCCACATAATTGCACATTTTAAGATTGTCTGTGCACAAACATGACAATCGCTGCTCATACTTAGGATTGTCTGGGCACAACCATAAACAATCAATCACATACCAGCCTTTTATAATTTCCTGTCGCACAATGATCACTGGAGTCCGGTGCTCTCTGTGGGTGAAATCCCATGTGTTTGATGATAAAACTGTTTGTTTTTCCATCAACTCGTATTTCACTCAGAAACCATCATTAACACCTCACCATACCTCTGGTAAGCTTGTCAGCAACAGTCTCATACCTTTCTTGTGTCAGTTCATATCTGGTGGTGTCTGTCACTCACTCTGGCCACGTCTTCACATTCACTTTGTTTTCTGTTGTACGTGGCACTGCGCTATAGTCTAGGTTTCCAAATACTTTGTGGAAACTTTCGTTCATTGTACCTGTGCTTTAATTTATCATATGTTTCTACACATGACACAGCTTAGTTCATACTGGTCCCTGGTTAAACTTTGTGGACTTGGTCTGGATCTTTGCACTGCATACATAGCCTCGGCTGTCTTCATAGATGCCTTTCTGATCTTTCCCCCAGAGCCAGAGTTCCTAGGTGAATGTTTGGTCACGATCAATACAATGTCTCCAACTTCATAGTTCCTTTCTGGATACAACCATTCTGTCGAACGTTTGTAGAGTGGCAGATATTTTAGCAACCCCAACGCTTCCAAATAAATCTGCAAGGAACTGCACTTGTCGCCCATCCTTTGTCTTGCTACTTGTCCTCTTCCTAGACCTTTTTTTCCCGGGAGGAATACTGCTCACATGTTTCTTGGTTGCAGAAGGTGATTTGTGTGATTATATTTAGAGTCGCTTTGGATCCAAGACTCTAGTTAGTGGTCACTGTTTTAAGAGTGTTTTCCATTTCACCAGCCGATCTGAGTTGCTCTTTTCTGATCTAGCACTTTCACATGTTGCTCCGAAGAGTAGATTGCATGATCTGTCGGACACTTCTGATAAGACCGTTCCACCCCACATGGTTGAAGCGGGGCAGGAGGGTTATATGCCATTTTTATAAAACCTCTATCTCTATTTGCTGCCCATGGTTTTGAAGAACTTGTGGGATCCAACTCTTGGTACAGCTTGTCCGAAGCTCACGATCTGCGCATCCACAATAGATTGGTGGCCGTTGTCGGAGGTGATCTCCTTCACTTGACCTGTCGGGCGACATACAAATCGTCGGAGAGCATTAACACATGAACTCGTATCCATATTTCCGGCAATTTCCAAGTGCACTGCTATACTATTCATACATGTGAATATGACTCCTTATCTTTTCTTTTCTTGACCTACGCCCTTGGCTTATTTCCCCTCTTCTGAGTACCTGTTTTGGCTGATGTCTCTGCATACTGTCACTGTTTTTACTATCTTTTTCAAACACTACACCACCTTGAGATCCAGTACTTATTGTCTCATTCCTCATTAACATGGGTTTTCCCTTGATGATGCAGATCTGGTGGTATGTCTGATGATCAGCTTGTAACTGAGATTTGGCGGTAAGACCATTGATGTTTTGCTCTTCTGGAATATCTTGCATTTCCTCAGACGACCACCGACTTTCAATATACCATTGCGTTAGTAGAGGATCTAAATGTCTCAAGGCACTGCTTTTTGCTGAATTTCATCTCCTCTGTTTTGGCTTCCATGAGGCTTCCTATCATTGAACACTCATATCTGAAGGGTTGATGCTGGATTTTTCAGCCTTCCTAGACCCACTGACTTTCTCTGTAGAAGATTTTCTTTGAACAATTTGATGATAGCTTCTTCTGCTTGATTGATTTCATCAACTGTCAGGGACTTTGATTCTTCTTTGGACTGTTGTCCTCTTCCCTTCTGAAGCAAAATCTTCTTAAATCGCAACCACAGCCTACTGCTCTTCTAATGACGAGTCCACTGGAAAAAAATCAATCAGAGTTGACATCCAACGTTGTCTATTTGCTCAGTAGACTTCTCTGGAATCCTGCATTGACTTGAATGATTTCCTTTGTGCATTTTGATCTTGCTGAGCTTATGTTTTCTTCTTAATTCTTTGTCTGATTCAAAAGATTGCATCAATTGCTTCTTCTTTGTTGTTTTGACCTAGTGGGCCACTCCTGGTGTTGCAGGTTCCATAAAAATTGTGGTCGCTTTGAATCCACCTTTCTGTCTTCAGCAATTTGGTCATAGTCAATCCTCTAGATGCGTCGTCAGCTGGTTCCTTGGCGCAGATTCTATGTAATGCCCACTGTGATGGATGGGATCCCTGTCATGTCTCACTGCATAAACGTTTGGCTAACGAAGGTTTCGAAACGCGTGTCTTCTCGTTGTTGATGTACCTGAGGGGCAATCTTTGACTAGTCGGTCCAAAGTGCACTTCAATCTACTGGAACTTCTATTGATTCATCATTCAGCATGGTGTTGCCCGCGAACTGCTACAGTATCTGCGGTAAGCTCACTCTATGGATCGTGAAAGCTGGTTTCACGGGTTGCTACTCTTGCCTTTGATGTCAGACACTGCACGTGCCTCTCGTGTCTAATCTTTCAAGTATCTGATGTAACTCCCTATGCCAATGCATTCTCACTCGCATCGGCAAAGTGGTGAATCTCTATCTGTTGGGTTCTTGGGACTCATCTGCTTGTACCCTCTGCGGACACTGTCAGTTCCTTTACATGGCTAACTCCTTCAGCATTTTCCCCATTCTTGTCTGTGCTGGGCAGGAATCGTTTCATCCCAATCTAATTTCTCTCTACTCGTTTTTTTTGTAAGAGAATCCTTGCGCTCAAGATGAAGGGTGCTGTAAAACCAGAGGAATCATACACACTACTCATCACGGATAGTAATGTTTCTTCTGGTATGTTTCTTACTGACTTCATTCACGGCAAAGCCCAGTGTATCTTCTTCCACATTCCACTGTACACCTGCTATGCCTCTTTCCATGGTAAAGTAATCACTGGGTCAAGCTCTAACTTTTTCACTTTCTTTGCACGGTCTGATCGTGGAATTGAATCATAGTACCTTACGACTGTGCTGAGTCCACTTAGTCCAGTTGAAACCCCTTCTATTACTGCTTCTTGACGTCCTTTTGCTATATTTCAATAGCCCTTTTCTTTCTTTTCTTCGGAATCAGTGACTTCAGCAGATACATCGACATAAAGTCATTACCGAATTGGGTGTCTGTCACCTCAATCCCCTGTTTCTCTGTAGCATCCACTGCTGTTTTGTTTCCTCAGAAGCGAAAATTCGCACAACTCGCGAATAGACTGCACCGCATACATACGCACATGTCTGTAGTCCTTTGCTGCTTACTGAGGATCTCCATTTGGCACCATCATGTACCTCAACAATATCACGGTCGGCCGCGTCAACTCTCACTTGGTAGAACATAGATTGTAGTCCGCCATGACAGCAATCTTCTCTTGTCTCCAACGTAACAATAAACCCATTAGTCTATTCATCATGTCAGGGCCTTGAAGCAGTTGCTGGTTGAGAGGACTTTCCTTCAAAGGGTAGCTGGGCACTTGAATACCACTCTCTCTCCTTTTTCAGGTTTCTTTGGGTTGCATAATGATGATGAGATGTACCATATTCTGCCATCTTTTCTGTTGCTTTTCTGTGTCTGTATCCTTCCTCTTGGGCATATCCCTTTTCCTTCATGATTCCATGAACTCTGTGTCTCTTTTGTCAATTTCTCATTTTTCAGCAGCCCTCTTCTTCAAAGCTTCTGCATATGACATTGCCTGCATATAATTGTTGGGCTGATTTGAGTCTGGTCCCTGATGGTATTCTTGTCTGTCGTGTCCATCACCTTTTGAGTGAGATTCCTCCTTATTGAAGAATTTCTTTTATTGTCTTCTATGGACGGTTTGACTTCATCATCACTCCTCTTCATGAATTCTCTATTTCCTATAAATCCTTGATATCCTCTTCCAAGTTTTCTGTGCGGGATTGAATGCTAGTGCGGCTTCTCACCTTGCCTGAAGTGTGACAGCTACGCTTCTGAGTATTAACCCGAATCAAACCATAAATAATCCAGCCAGTGGGAGAACGAACTGCATACGGTTCTTCCAGTTTTCCTTACAAGTTCAATTGGATGACTGCAGCGGGCCATACTATCCAATCATGGTGTGCTCGCGGGATGCAAATCGTTCTTGTTCTTGGAAGATCTGGGAGTCTGATGTCTTTTAAGTGTTCCATTTTCTTAAGTCTCTTGTCATGGAATATCCTTGTCTGTTACTGTGCATGTCATCTTTATGTAATGCCTCTGGAATTAAGTTGCAAAAGTGTTCCACTCGAGATCTCCTATCTGAAGTGTTGTACTTGAATAAACTTTGGTATCCATGGTTTCTTCAGAATTCAAGGTTTTCAGGAAAAGTGTGTTGTTTTCCTAGTCGGCGTGAAGTTTCTTTCTTTCGTCTGCTGAGTTTCTTCTGCACAAAAGACTGCCCCCCCAGCCATTATCCAAAAATGCGTACTGCTATGTATTGGTTTCCAGTGGTTGTCTTTACTAATACTGGTACAATCCATATGTTCACTAGGACTATGGTTGGTGTTGACACACCTGATGTCACTTGTGGTACTGTTTTCTTGTCCTTTTCAATTTATTGTCCCTGCTGTGTTTTCTTCTCGCGTTAGAATCGTGTCACACCGTTTGGGTGCCGGTCCTTACATTTGTGCACAGTTCCTGGGGCCCTGCATTGCTTCACGGGTGTGTCCTGCCTAAGATCCATAGCATAATTCTTTGTTCTGCATAAATTGAGATTTCTCTCTTGGTGTTAAGGCTAGGAACTTCTCTTCCAAAACTCACGTGTTTTGTCAGGCCACAGAATAACACATGTTTTCCCCTGGTTTGCTGTCCTGGTTTTGAGAAGATCCTGGTTTAGCTTCTGTATTCCTTTCGCTTTTGCTGCCTTTCACATGTGACTTTTTCTGTTATACTGAAGTTTGCATATTACTTGTCGTTTCTGGAGACTCCTCTTGTTGTTTTGACTACTCGTTTCTGTAACCCAGTCCTTCACTCTGGGTCGTTTTCATTTCTTGATATCTTTGAATAAAACTTTTCAAAATCTTCAATTGTTGGTGATCTCTGCTGGTCGTCTCTACACCTGCCCACTTTTTTTCTATCCCCCCCAACGCTGTTGTATTCCTATGGGTAATTTCTGATCCACCATCTTTTGAAAATTCATTACATCCATAGCTATGTAGGTCAGATTAGTTTTCTTGCTTGGCATCAATTGCTCCTAAATATGGCAAATTTCCGCAGTGCTTCCTGTCAACCAATTTTGCAAATCTGCGGCCAGTTTTGAGCCTTTTTTTCTGTATTCATTTGCTATGACACTGGATTTCCATAGTCCCATCTTTAGTAATGTATAGCATTATCACAATATGTCTTCACTATGGTTCTGTCCAATGTGTGCAGTCTCATAAGCTGATAGTGCTTCTCCTCTAGTGGTACTTTAAGATTAAAGCCTTGTCTAATCTTCTTAGTCCTGGTTTGTGCCCTCTTCTACTAATAGTTTTTTGAAGTTCGTGAGAAGGATGATACTTCAGCATGTCACTTCCAGCAAATACTCTAAGTCTGGAGTTGGCAAGAATGATTCTTCCCTGATAAACTACCATGCTTTAGCCTAATAGGCCACAGCAGTCTTTTGACTTGTATTGGTTGTTTTTTTGGGGGACGGTCTTTCACTACAGTCTCCTGGAAACAGATGCTGATTACGGGCTCTCACCACTAGCATTCTCCTTGGAAACAGATGCTGATGATGGGCTCTCACTAGCAGCCTCCTTGGAAACGTTTCTCTTGTCTTTCTCACTTCTGGTGATTCACACGAGTCACTGTGGAAACTGCCTTTTTCATGATTGCTTTGATGGAGTACTCTTGCCATGCTCTTAGTGCCTTCAAATCTTGTGCACGGTTGCTTTGTCCATCTCTGATTCTAAACTCTGATCTTTGTTTCTCGTTTAGCACTTTGGTTTCGGTGTACATCAGACCACTCTACTTGTGGTTCCTGGTTATCTCTACGGGATATATGTACTCACAATTTTGACTCAGAAATGTCAGAGACACTCACACTGTAAGGGCATGTAATCACAATAGCGGGGCTTGTAGTATTTTCGGTTGCTGCTTTCGCTGCGTCATATTCAGCATTGAGATTGGTTTCCATTTCAGCTGATTCTAACTCCTGTTTTTCCTCCCCTTTTGCCTTATATTTTTGACTGTAATTTGCATATAACTGGTTTCTTGTGGTTTTATTTTCATTTGCTCTTTTAGTTGCAGCTACTTTTGCGGCTAGCTTTCTATTTCTCGAATCATGGCCTTTTTTTATCGACGTGTGTGAGCTGCAGGCCGGACACAAAGGACACCACCTTGGGAAAACATTTGGATGGCACTGTCTAAACTGCTAATCCCTTCATCTTTCTTCGTGTCATTTTCTTCTTTCATTTAGCTCTCTTTTACGCTGCACCTGAGCAGCTCTCTCCTTGGCAATGCGTCAAATCTTCTTTCTAATTTTCTAACCACATCTTCCATATCTTGAATGTTTTCTTCATTCATCTTGTGTTGATGTTTTGGTGGTTGTTGATGTATCCACAGTTGTTGTATCATCAACCTCATCTGATTTTTTAAGGAGGGCTAGGGATACTGTTCACTAGAGGGTCGCACGCTCATTTGCACCCTAGGTTTTTGTTTCCTGTGTCTAATGATAACTTACTTGCAGTTGCACCATAGACGTGAGAATGGTTTTCTGCTCTGATAATTGGCTTCTGAATTACAGTCGAGGACGGATCCTGTGCTTTTCTTTGCATGCCTGGTGTACGTGCGCTCAGTGAGTGTCGACAAGCGCATCGGGTTATTTGCTTTAGGAAATGGATCTGTGGGGATATGGTCCTTTGCCACAGTTCCTTGTTGAACATCTCTTGATGCCATCCTGTACTACTACATAGTAGCCTATACCAGTTCCTATGCAAGTTTTCTCCATTTCAATGGTTGACAGTAAATATGATTAGCCCTATCTAGAAATTGTAGTTACTCATAACCCCAAATTTACTACCGGGACTCTTGTTTGATTTTACTTAGCGTGCGCATAAGTGCCACACTCCGGCCCCGATAGCTTCTCGGTAAGCCGATACAATGTAGAGCCACGGCTGGACTAGCAACACATATCATGGATAAATTAATTCCCCAGGTTAACTTCAAATATTCTGTAATTCACAGAATATTGCTATTTCTAGGCGCCGAGACAAATATTTGCCCTTTTATTTTTGTTGTTACTAGCCGTGATATGACAATCCGATCCCCCGCACTGCCACTCGTTAACCCGGCACTATGTCAGCCACAGGCTGGACTCGTAACCAAACCTCTCTACTTCATAGACTATGTAGGCAAATTATATATTTTTGGAATCCCCACAGCAGCCCTTTACTTTTGTAAGCATTGAGATTCTATTTCATTTTCATGAATTTCCTAATGTTGCCAAATCAGCTCGTCCTCACCGTCTGGTAGTGCCAATTCACTTTTTCATGCAGTTTGCTATGCTCTCACGTCACTAATCGACCCCCCCCCGGTCACGATTTACGACTGATATCACTTACTTTTGTTTGAAGATTCGATTAAAGCTTACGTTCATATTTTCCCCTTACGAAGTCTTTTTTACTTTAATTATGACTCCAGCCTGAAGTCTACATAGTTAGTGACTCTCCACAGACTGCGTGGTTTTACGCAAACACCTCATTGGAACTTTCTGATCACGTTTTATTGACATAACGAGTCCACTGAAATACACTCGTAACGATCGTCTTCTCGTTACACTACAAGACTCCGATGAAACACACGTTCACTCGATCAGCCATATATTTAACAGGAAAACAAATAGATTTTAATTACAACCTTTGTATACCTGAATTCACAACTTCGTTTCTTCAGTCTTATATGTTATGTGACTCACAATTATGGAATAAACTCACTTATGAAGTGTTGAGTTTGGTAAAAAGAACCGTACGCAATCTAAACTTTTCAAGGGGGAGTGCCATCGTGGAGAGAGTTCGATTACCCATCAATTCATAGCGCACGCCAGAAACCAAGCAAACCACGAGAGGGCGCAAATTCACTTTTCAGACAATTGCGGTAATAAACATAGCCTTTGCAAAACAATACTCCTTTGACATTTAACAGATCACCATAATCCTCTTGATTGACAGGTTACCTGGTCCGGACCCCTACCGCTTCTCTTGAAAGTCTTCTACTACCTGTGGATGCAGTTTGAAAATGGTGAGAGTCTTCTACATTAAACTTTTCATGTGGCCTAATTTGATGCCATTGTTTTCAACCTCTATTTTTTTAACATAGCTTTCCGTAATCTAGCCGAAGGTTGCTCTGGCTTTTTCGCTAACGATACCCCTACTATCTCCTCTACTAAGCCAGAGAGGCAGTTCATTCCTTAAAACGGATCCACTGTACACAATATGTGCCCGAAAGTCAAGGAATTTTGTGTTACTTACAGTCCTCTATGACACCAAAATATGGATGAAAACTTTGTGTTTAGATCCCTAAAAGCTTGATTGTAAAATACCAAACGGTGTGCAAGCCTCATGCTTACAATCCGTGAAATGTTGATTCCTAAACGGTTCCAAAATGACAGAAATTTCATGCTGTTTTGTTGGAATTACGGAGGGTTCCCGCCAACTTTTGTCTCTCAACATTTCACACTGGCACTGGATAGTTTGAGCCATAAAGGTGCAGGGCAAGTGCTGTTTTTTGTACTGATCTGGATGCTTATCGGATCGCTACGCACCCATCCCAGTTTTTCAATAGAGTATGGCACGTAGCTTTGCAGGATGGTACGGACGACGATCACAACATGCTGTGTAGGCTGTTGACCGAGCTACGTATCATGTATTCAGTATACCTGCAAACCAGATGGTAGCGCAAATCAGGAGCCCGCCGAAGTGTGGCGTCTACCTTCATTTCGGTGAAAATTGGCAGCAGAAGACAAGAATCCGTTAACGACAGGCGGCAGCTTTGGGAAAATTCAAGTAGTGTTCAAACTTTGCGTATTCATGAAAGTTTGTTAGTATTTATCATAAAAACTGCTTCCTATGTAGTGTAAAATTCTACACAGAGAGATTGCCACATGGTCGATCCGACAGGTTTTCTATTCAAAATCGGAGGGTTGTGAAAGTGACGTGATTATGTGTCGAGACGATGACCGAAAAAGTACTAAACTTGATTGAATCGCCAGTTTTTAATTTCTCGAAATTTGTGAAACTACGTTCGAGTCAGAAAAAGTCGAATGGTATTCCAAGTAAAGGTAACATTATTTCCATAAAATGTTCATGATCTGCTTCAAAGCAATGCCCGCTGGTCATCACAACCGTTTTTTGGTTTGTCTTCATATCGATGTGGTGTACGGTTGTTTAAACACAATGGGACGTCGGGTGCTTTACTTCGTGTGAAATTTCGGCAACCGGATGCATGTTCAACAGACCAACCGCAGCTGCCGGTTGGCGGAACGTGAAGTTTGGTGCATGAACATTTAACACGTACTTGGCACAAGTGATCGAGATGTCGATCAAAACAAAATATCGCGTCATTGCAAATATGAGATATATATGAGCTATATATTAGCGATCCTTCAAGTATTTACAGCTGATTTTTCTAAAGCCGAAAGAAAATGTTTTTTTAGTTCCTCATTGGCGTGGAACCGGGTATTGAACAAAAAGTCAGATGAGTTTTTTAGGGCCTATAGGCTATATAAATGATTAAAAATGGAGTGTGTGTATGTAGTGTGTATGATGCCACATGTTGGTGTTGATGGTGGGGTGTGATGTATGTATGTGTGTATTCTGTAATGTGTGTGTGTTATGTGTGTGTGTTATGGTGTTCACAGTGAGAGGGCAACTTTAAAAAATAAAAATTGGATACGCTTTTTATTTCAATTTAATTTAGGAC
>JAMKCH010011367.1:0-27706 GCA_023653785.1 Ophioderma brevispina
TCGTTCGTTACGCACATTAAAACGATGTATCCATTGACGCTCAGTTTACAGCTGTCCCGGAACTGTGCAATATTACTGTGATAAAAACATCACACTCGTCATAGCGATTCATACCGCCATTTTGGGAAATTGATTCTATTGATCTTTGCAACGGTAAACGGTGAACAAAACACATACCTGACGATGTTCTTGGATGTCTAAGGATAATTTTATAAGCTAGGGTCGACAGGCGAAATTTGGCACGAATGCTGGACTTCGGAAGCGAAAACATCTCATCCGATGGACATCTCATTCGGTGCACATCTCATTGGGTGGCCATCTCATCCATTTCAATCGACGTACTGTTCATTCAGTCGGGCTAAGTAAAAATGTTGTTCATTCATGCGAGTCAAGCAAAGTGAAGACAGAAGTGTTAGCTTATGTATTAACTGTTTTTGTAGTATGGATGCTTATCCGAACTTAATTGATGTAGTGAGTGCGTGCAGCCGTGTGTGTGGAGTTGTTCATTCAGGTGGGGCCATGGGGAAAAGTAAATTGGCGAAGCTAAAGACATTCTATGCCATGCATGCCCTATGGACTGTGTATAAAAGTGTTGTAGTATTACTACATGTAGTCTGTGTGTGTCGGTGTGTTGTGTGCGTGTGTGCCGTGTGTAGTATCGTTTATCATGTTTTTGGAGTATAAAATTTAAAATAACCATAATCATATTTATCCATTCATTTATTAATTTAGGCCTGTTTATTAATTTTATGGAACATACCTAATACCTTGGTCCGATCGCCAATAGCCTTGTTCCCCGCAGCCCAGATTTTACCGGAAGTGGTCAAAATGTTGGTATCTGAAGAAAGCTACTATTTTTCTCATTTATTTACAGACATTTATGTTTGTCTCGTTACTATCTCTTTCGATTCAAGGAGATGCTACGAAAATGGCATGGCGATTATTATTTAAATAATCCCTCCCCAAAACAATGGTAGACGGTGTTTCTACCCTAAGAAATAGGGCTAGAAGTATATAGAGGGATAATTAGGCTTTCAAATAGTATATAGGTTTAGCGAAGATGACAAAAGAAAATTTAATATTTTTTCTAAATGTTGCATTTTGCACAACTATGTACAGTAAATAAGAAATTTCAACTCTTTTTCAAAACCTTATCTACTTTTTGCTCTTTACGTTTATCTTAGAGTTAGTAAGTTAGTCTAAACACAACCTGATTTTAGGGGCGTTTTGTTTAACAAATTAAAAGACTTTTAAATCTCTAGACCAACTGAGAACATTTCGGCACTTGGAAATAGTTTGGTAATATAGATATCTATGGCGTAATTGATTATGTGCTTAGATAATTTTTATACGGAATGTATTCTTATTTTGGAGTTAGCATTGACCTCCCTGTAGTTCCAAATAAAAAATTTAAAGTGAATATTTGACAAGATTTACTTGTACTTAACAAATAGGTGAAGTTGCTTAAAAGTGCGAATTGTTACCTTCTTATGGCTCGCTCAGACTATCGAGGAAATGAAATACTTTTTTGAGATTTTTTTACCAGGGAGATAGAGACTGAAACTCGCCACAAATCCAAAATCTGACGGGACGGTGTTTCTTGTGTTGTTGATATTTGTGTCTTTCCCTAGATACCAGCGCTCGGAAGAGTTGAGAGAGAGAGGGACGAGAGAGAGTGGGGAGAGAGAGAGATTGGAGAGAGAGTTTGAGAGAGAGATAAAATGGGAAAGAAGATACCAACTTATCTAGAAAGTAAATGTATCAGTTTCAATGAAACTTGTATTTCCATGGTTGAGGGAGGAAGTGTGAGTTATTGGACGTGTGTGGGGGCGGTGGGTGATGTGTGTGTGGTGGTGGTTTGGTGTTGGTGTGATAAGAGAGAAAGAGTGAGGAGATGAAGGAGAGAAAGAAAAGAAAGAGAGTCTGGGCAGGAAGGAGGAGAGGGCGAGGGGTGGAAAAAAGAAGAAGTGAGCCAAAGATAGTTATGCAGAAAAGAATCAGCGAATTGTATGTGTCAATGAAAAACTGATTGAGGGTAGTTAAATGTTTTTTGTTTGGGAAGGTGTGATTGTTTGCGGACGATCGTTCCAGGTTTAGGTTTGGCCCATTGGTATATACAGAATGTGGCGTTTTCTGGGGTTTGGGTTAGTGGAAGATGGTATGGTCAGCTTGTGTAGTGTTGTAATTGTGTATTGGTCATTTGTCATGAAAATAGATTGTGGAAGTTAGAAAGTAGATTATTATAGTGATAGTTATGCATGAAAAGTGCGGCTTAGAGTTTGTTAATGTCAGCTATTTTAGTATCTTGAGGAATGGAATAATGGCAAGGTGTGAGTTCTGTAAGGTGAGTTGGTGATCGTGCGGATAGCCCATTTCTGAGTGGTGTTGAGTTGATTTAGTCGAGATTGGAAGTTTGAGGCCAAGATGCTATTGCAGTATGTAAGGTGTGGATGAACAATTGTGTTGTATAATGTTTTTAGTATGTGTGATGGGAGGTGGTGTCTTGCTCTGTAAATGGTACATGTTGCCTGCGATGTCTTGGTAATGATGGAGTTGATGTGCTGGATCCATGTGAGTTTATCATCAATGGTGATACCCAGAAACTTAGTGGTATGAACTGGTTGTCAATGGTGACTGTATAATTGTGATTTGTATTGCGAGTAGAGAATAGCATGTAGTTACTTCTTGATGTTCAGAGACATTGCACAGTGATTTTTGTAAGTTCATGGTTTGTGTTTCGGAAAAGAGAGTTTAAGTTTGAGTCTGAGAGGAAGATGTTGGTGTCATCTGGAAATAAAATAAGTTTGAGTGTATTAGATATATTTGTGATATCATTCATGTAGATAATGAAGAGTAGCGGGCCCATGATGGAGCCCTGGGGAACTCCCACTGTAATTTCGGCGGTAGGTGATTGTGTTGAATGGGCGTAAACAGATTGAGTGCGGTCTGTGAGATAACTTCTGAACCAGTCCAAGGCAACACCACGAACACCATAGTGCTGAAGCTTATGAAGAAGAATATTGTTATCAATAATGTCGAATGCCTTGGAGAGGTCCAGAAAGATTCTCATGGTGTGATGTTTGTTTTTAAGTGGTTGATTCAGTTCAAGGAGTGCCATATATGTGGAACGCTTGGGCATAAAAATCATATTGTGCATCAACAAGATGTTTGTTTAGAAAAGTGAAAAGACAATCTTTTCCAGGATCTTTGAAAAGGAAGGACAGAGATTGATCTGTAGTTGGTGATGTCGTGAGGATCTTTACTTTTGAAGATGGAAGACTTTGGTTAATTTTAGATTATGGGGAACTATACATGAGGTGAGTGACTGGTTAAAGATATCAAAGAGCTGAATGAGTTTTTCGAAAAGCTTTGTTAGCAATACCAGGGTCAATACCACATGCATCACCTTACCAGTTTTATTAGGTGGTGCAACGCCTTGCATTTCAGCTATTGTGACGGTGTGACAGAAATTGTGTGTTTGAATGCGTTTAAATGGACATGAAATGGAGTGTTTTGGATGGGGGGTGGATCGGAATCTTATTAGCCAGAGTTTTTACAAGGTTAGTAAAGTGATCATTGAATTAGAAGATACGGGTTGTGTCGAAGTTCCGTCACCTTTTGTTTGTTGTGGGTAAAAATTTTGGCAGTTGGGTGTTTTTTCTACCAATATGTATTTAGAAATGTTTTTTGGTCAAGTCATGTTTGAGGCTGTTAAGTTGTTCCATGTTGTATGTTTTCTCGTTGCTTGCGAATCAATCTGGGTGAGTTTTTATATTTTTTGTTTGCTGTGGTGTTTTTTTTTTCTAAATGTACCTGAAAACCAAACTAGTCTGGCAGGTTTGCATACTAACTTTAATAACTATCTAGAGGCTAGTTATGCAGGACTGACTAACATAACGTTAGTAACCCACCCTGTCAAGCTAGTCAAGACTGCTTTGCTAGCTTATACGTTGCTAAACTAGTCAGGCCTGAATGACTATCATGTAAATGAGGTTTGCATGACTACTTGTTCATCATATGGATTGACTAACTTGTTTCATAATCCCCACCTCTTCCAGCTTGTTAGTCATGCAGTTAGTCATAACATGCTATGCAGTAGTTTGACCATGCAAGTCAAACTTGCATGACTAGCTTTGAATTGCACGACTAACTTTATGTTTTAGTCCCAAATGGGCACATCTGGACTAAACGTTAGTCTAACCTAGTTATGCAACTAGCCTACGTTAGTCATGCTTGCATGACTAACCTCCAAGGCTACCAAGCTGGTTAGTCCAAGCGTGCATGACTAATTTTTGATGTTAGTCATAAAAGTTAGTTTTGCATGCAGGACTAGGTTAATACTAGTCACATATGATGGTCATGCCTGTTTTTACTAGCTTACGTGTCAAAACGGGTCACCATCGACTAACTTAAAGTTAGTTCATGCTGACCAATTAGGTTTTCTTCGTCTCTCTTCTTCTGCTTGCGTATGATGCAGCAGCTAAACGTGTGTAAGCGTTGGAGCCAACTACTGTTGGTTGGTTGGGGTTCGAGAAATCTATGTCCACGGCGGACGAAGGTAGGGCACGCATTGAGAATGTGATTCGCAGTATGTGATGCGAGCCCACATTGCAGGCCTGGCGATGGCCGCAGCCCCCAGCGGTGCATATGCTGTTGAAGCGACCTACTCCTGTGCGAATCCGGTTAAGGTGACCCTTCCCTGCGCGGGAGATTGCTGCCAGGTGGTAGTTCTGTCTTAGGTGTGATAGAGAATTGGTCCTGGTCTTGGAGTGTCAGGCAGGCAGTTTTCCATGTCTGTAAGATCTTGATGGGGAACTGGATATTTAGGCGGGGTGTCAGCGAAGGCGGCGAAGCGCAGTCCTCGGTCCTACCGATTGGTTGTGATTTCTTTGACGGTGTTTTTGCAGCAGTGCTTGTTGGTCCAGGCAGGACCTTATCACTAGTTTGTGCTTGTGGTTTTCTCTCCGAAGTGCTGCAGGTGCATTGCCTGAGAGCACTGGTAGGAATTCCGATGAGTAGACGGAGGCACCAGTGATTGTTCTCAAGTTCTCGTTGAATACAGTGGCCCAGCTTCTTTGGTGAGAGCGTTTCACCATTCGGGGTCGGCATATTCATCAGTGCTGTAGACCACAGCCAAGGCAGTGTGTGTAGGTTCGTTGGGCTGGCACCACATGAAGATCCATCAATTCTGCACAGGAGGTTATTCTTTGAAGATACCTTGGCGCATACGACTCCAAGTGGCTGCCGGTAAGGTAACGGACCGGTCAAAGCTTGAACTCCCAGTAGTTGTCTGTAGGATGTGTGGCAGAGGCGCTCCATTGAGGTTTATTTGATCGTCGGCGTAGCCATATTTGTCTAATGTTGTGTTGAGGTAAATCGCTGATATACAATTGAACAGCATCGGAGCCAGTACAGATCCTTGTGGTACTCCGTTCCTCAGACTACGCAGGCGACTACCTGTCCATCACTGGTCTTGAGAATAAAGCTCCGGTTTGCAATCATGTTACATATGAATTGTACAAAATGACGATCCGGGATGGTCCTCAGAAGCTTGAGTGTCAGGCCCTGGTGCCACACGGTGTCGTATGCTGCAGTAAGGTCCACCAAGATGACGCCTGCCTTACGGCGCTTTTCAAAGCTTTCCTCAATATCATTTGAGAGTTTTACAATCTGGTGGACAGTGCTCCGGCCACGGCGAAATCCTGCTTGTTCGTCAGGCAGATGAGGTTCGACGACGGGCACCAGCCGAGCCAGGATCATCCTCTCAAGGAGTTTGAAGGAGACACACAGTAGTGATATTGGGCGGTAGTTCTTAGGGTTGTCGACAGGCTTGTTTGGTTTAGGGAGTGCGATGATAGTAGCTCTCCTCCAGGTTTTCAGTGTATGCTTTAAAAACGATGTGTTTGTGTTTAATTGATTTGATAATTCCATTTGTTATCCATGGCTGTTTGCAAGTGTGGTTTTTGAGGACCTTCTTCTGTGGTGGAAACGAGTTTTCATAATGGTTAACATATGCTGTGATGAAGTGATCCTAGGCATGGTTTGGATCTGTTTGGGTGAATGTGTTGTGCCAGGTTTCAGTACTAAGTTCACGGTTAAAATTGCGGATGTTATGTTCTCTGTAGTCACGTCTGTAGCCAGTTGTTTTGGGAGCTTGTTTGTTTTTAGTTGGAGTGGTATAAGATATGGGAAAGTGATCGGTGATGTCTGTGACGAGGATACCTGGGATTGCATTTGTGTTGGTTGCGTTAGTGACAATGTTATCAATAAGTGTGGCGGTATTTTGGGTTATTCTGGTTTTATTTGGGGAATGTAGGAGTGTGGTATTGATAAAATCATCGATAGGTGGACTGTTAAAATAGTTTAGCAAATTGATGTTTAGGTCACCTACAATGAAGATATCTTGTCTAATTTGCTGCGATTAGTAGTAGATGTTCATAGTTATTGTGTTGAAGTGTTGGATTGGGTGATGGTTAATCAGTGGGGAATAAATGTGTCTGATTCGGGACCAAGTGTAAGTCCATGACTTGATGTGCAACGTGGTTTGGATGTACATGCAGATCCCCTTTCCCTTCCTGTAAGTGGACCTTGGACGTAAGTGTAACCGCTGAAGTAGGGTGGAGATTTTGTGTTTGTGAGCTATGTTTCAGTGAAAGCTAAGATGGTGAACTTGTATTTGAGATAGCTCAAGTAGTTGGTGATTTCTTCGTAGTGATTTGTGATGCTGCGGCAGTTGAAGTGAATTATTGATAAAGAGTCGTTAATGGATGTTGTTAAGATGTTAAAACTGTCATCGGTGTAATAATGCGATCCTTGTTTTGATGTATCAGTGTGGTTAGGTGAGTAGGGATGGTCACAAGTTTGAATTGATATGGGGTCAGTGAGTAAAGGGTTAATACATAAGGGGTTTAATTTGGTGATATTTAGTTTTGTGTCGGTAAAAAAATCAAGAAGTGCAGCAAGGTAGTCATCATCGTGGATGTGGTAGTTGAATGGTAAAACATGCGTTGTTGGATATAGCATGTGAAAAAGATTAGAGAGGGAAGTTGAAATCAAGAATGAGGCAGTGGTATATATGGAAACAGAGGTAAGAGAGAAGAGTAAGGGTAGATACAGCTAAACAGAAAAAGTAGAGAGAAAGAAAAGAGCGGAAGAAAGAAAAAGAAAGTGATAATATAGGAATGGATGAGGAATGATATGGAGAGAGAGATCTAGAGAGAGAAATTGAGTGAAAGAAGGGGGGGGGGGGGGGGGGGGGGGGGGGGGGGAGGGGGGAAGAAATCGTGAGTGAGAGAGAGAGATTAGAGAGCGGAGGAGAGAGATCTAGAGAGAGGAGAAAGAGAGATAGAGAGCGAAGAGAGAGGTGGGTAGGGGAGAGAGAGTGAGTGCGAGAGGAAGAAGACAAGAGAGGGTATTCAGTAGACAAGGACAAGAAATAAGTAGTACAAAATGCAAATGGGTGCGCCCGCAGGCGGAGTGCCCATATCTTTCATGCGTTTGGGCCAGATCCCTCATATAATGTTGCTGTGGGGGGTTCGCCACTCTCCCGCACAGCGAGTCGTTTTGCATTCCCAGCATTATGCGGTGTGAAAAGGGAGATATAGTCCCCTGGAGATATAGCCCGGGGCATTGTGGTTCCTAGGGCAGGGGTCCTTCGGACCCCTGTCCCTAGGAACAATAGCCCACCGGACTACCGAACGAGCGGTCCTCCGGACCGTGGCTTCTAGGGTCAGTGGTCTTAACCCTGTGGACCCCTGTTCCTAGGAATAACAGTCCCTGCTTTAATGTTGCTAGTTTTTATACCCCGAACCATGGATTCTAGGGTCAATGTCTTCACCCATGGACCCTATATCAGAAAATAGTAGTCCTTACTTCAATCTAGGTTTTTATATAGTTTAACTGGACTAAAGTTTCTATCGGACTATAGTTCCTTTTACACAGTGAAAGTAACAATTGTCCTCCGCTACTGTATCACGGTATGAAGCACGGTATGGACACCCTAGGTATGAATGATACAGATGTTTAATAAGAGTGTGATAAATGGTATAAAAAAAACAGAAGCTGTGTCGTCAAACGCCTTCGTGGTCTAGCGGTGTAATGTCTCTTTGGACTTACGATGTGAATTAATCAGGTTCGAGTCCTAGTAGAGTATGTTTTTATTTGAATTTGTTTTTTAAATTGCAACGGTTTCAATTTTAGTATTTGCAGAATTTACGGTATGTTTGCGGATCACTAGCCCTAGTTATGATTGTCCACCGGACAATATTACCACTTTTCATTGTCCTGAAGACCAACATTTTCAGGGTAATAATAAGACTTTTTTTTAATTTCAGTTCGGTGCTACGATCGTACCTCATTACCTCATAGGTAAAATTTCAAGTAAAGCATGTGCAATGAATTTACTTAACCCTAACGCCATTGAATCTCACAAAATCTCACAAAATGTACAGCTGGTGTGCTATTTGTGTAGTTTTGTTAGATTTTCGTACATAAATGTGATTTTTGTAAGATGAGTGATTTAAGTAAAGGGAACCACACACACATCCACACATGCGCGCACACACACACACACATGCACCCACACACACATGCACCCACACATGCACACCCACACACACACACACACACACACATAAACTAACATACACACACGCACACACACACACACATATGCACTCACACATGCACACACATACACACATACGCACACACATGCACACACACACACGCGCGCACACACACATGCAATTATAAATCACACAAATAGAAAAAAGAAGGAAATAAAGGAAACGCACATGCTCGAGCATTCGCATGTGAATTCAAAACATTGATACAATGAACCCAAGTGAGTGGCGTTAGAGTTAATTAGTGAGTCTTTTTATCAATTTGGAACTTAAATGGAATGTTACATTACTTTGAAAATTTGGTCTAATATCTCTACAACATAAACCACGTCATTGTAATTGGTGAATACCCACGTACAACTAACTCTAATTTTAAGTAGCAAAATAATTATTAGAAATATTTAATTCCTTCAATCTATCTAATAGTATGGCTTAAAGTCAGCTTTAAACACTCAACGGTTATTTTGTAAAAAAAAAAAAAAAAAAAAATTTTTTTAATTTCAGTTCGGTGCTACGATCGTACCTCATTACCTCATAGGTAAAATTTCAAGTAAAGCATGTGCAATGAATTTACTTAACCCTAATGCCATTGAATCTCACACAATCTCACAAAATGTACAGCTGGTGTGCTATTTGTGTAGTTTTGTTAGATTTTTGTGCATAAATGTGATTTTTGTAAGATTGAGTGATTTAAGTAAAGGGAACCACACACACATCGACACATGCGCACACACACACACACATGCACCCACACATGTACACCCCCACACGCACACACACACACAGAAATTAACACACACACCCACACACACACACATATGCACTCACACATGCACACACATACACACATACGCACACACATGCACACACACACGCGCGCGCACACACACACACATGCAAACAACAACAAGACACATGCAATTATAAATCACACAAATAGAAAAAAAGAAGGAAATAAAGGAAACGCACATCCTCGAGCATTCGCATATGAATTCAAAACATTGATACAATGAACCCAAGTGAGTGGCGTTAGAGTTAATTAGATTAAAAATGTCACAAGTTGTGAGCCTTTTTATCAATTTGGAACTTAAATGGAATGTTACATTACTTTGAAATTGAGCAAATTTCTACGAAACGTCGCCCGTTGAGTGAACAAATGGGGGTCATTAAGTCTTTATGCCTATAGCAACAGTCATTAAGTTACTAAAACTGTGTTCAAGACTTAAGAGAAATAACACACACGTGTGAGCACCATTGATTCAAAATAGCCGCCCAAACTCAAACCTTGAGGGATACATTGATGTATTAATAACGATCACTGCTTCTCGATCAGCCGAGGGAATCGTTGATTTAAAATAACAATACCGTACCAGACATGCACGCTGCAAACAATCCATTGACTATTGCTTCGAAATCTCTATTAGGTATACTCGTTCAGAATAATAAAATAACACACAAACCCACGCACACACGCAACACTCCTACATGAAAGCCCATACCAAAGTGGAGGGTGTTACCCTTGGGAAATTTGTGGGTTTACATACCTAGAGAGGGTTAAAAAATTACCCCCCTTCAACACAGAGAATAGCTTAATTCCTACCGTTTTTACACATACAGGCAGAGAGAGGATCCCCTATAGAGTCACTCGCTTTTTTTTCTCGCTATTCTCGGTTCGTCAAATTTCCTCGGATTTTATGGTGTCTTAATTCACAATCCTCCGCTTTCTATGGGAATTTGAACAACACAGCACTCACACATGCCACACACACATACACACATGGCAAACAACAACAAGAAATGCAAGTATAAAGCACCAAATAGGAAAACAGAAGGAAATAAAGGAACGCACATGCTCGAGCAATCGTATATAATCAAAACATGATACAATGAACCAAGTGAGGGGGTTAGAGTTAATTAGATTTAAAAATGTCACCAAGTTGTGAGTCTTTATCAATTTGGAACTTAAATGGAATGTTGCATAATTTGAAAATGTGGGTTAATATCTCTCAACATAACCAGTCATTGTAATTGGTGAAACACGTAAAAACTTACCACTGGCTTAAAGTCCGCTTTAAACACTCAAACGGTTATTTGTACTGAGTAAAGTGTGCGATATTATATGGCTATCTAAGGTAAATTTCAAAATTAATAAATAATAATTTTCTTTTGGTAAAAGGGACGGGTACAAAACACGGAACCGGAAATATGCAATAGGAAGTCCTCGTGAGGGATTTTCACACACATTATGTGATTCTCCCAATTTCGGGATTCATCGTTATATTTCTTTCACACTCCAGTTTCCATTTCTGGTATTTATTTCTTTGTATTTTTTAAGTGTAGGTTATTCTCAGCCTAAATGGGTTTCTGCTTAATCCTCCATTGTTGTTTTGTGTGTTTGATGGTCATTTGATAATTGTTTTTTATGGCAAATAACTTAAATGGAATATTTAGTTGTAAAAAATAGAAATATTACGCTATTGTTTCTAAGCCAATTTCTGGCACGCCGTTTGTGTGTAGGCCTATAATTAAAATCATAGTTACATGTGACACAGTATAAGAAAAACTGCATTCCACTAAACTTTTTTTAAAAGGAAGCATTCTATCGATTTAGTATGATATTGAGCGGCGCACTTGTTCTCATTGTGCAGTTTGGTAAAATTGCATTCTGATTAAGTTCAAATAAACAAACCACCCATGAATTCTTTAAAATTATATAAAGGGAAGCTAAGTTATATTATTTGAATTAGAACGATTCCTTTTTGGGAACGTTTCAACGAGCTTCCTTGCAAGACATTGCAAAGGAAAGTATCTGTCAGTGAGAGGAAAATATTGCATTTTTCGGACCTTACTGTGCGGCAATAGCAAATAATTCTATTAATATGCACCTTACCGTTTTAAGTTGGATAGTGCCGTGTGGCTAATGAAGACTGTCTTGTCATATTTCTACATAACTCCATATAATCCAATCAAGAAATTTAAGCCATTATTGGTTGTATGTGGAAACATCTCGATCCTAAAAATCTGTTTTTCAGTTGTGTTTTTTATATATTTTAAAGTAATGATTAAAATAAAATTCTAAATAAAAAATATAAATCCAATTAAATAGGTGAACTGCCAATTTTACCATTTTGTGAAGACACATAGGGATAACTTTGTCACTGTTGTTGTTGATGTCTGTTGTTGTTGTCGTGATGTCTGTTGTTGATGTATGTTGTGAAAAGGAGTTAACATTTGCCTGTAATATCCCACATACTTTGTGGATTCAACACGGAAAAACGGGGTCACATGTGCAACATGGCATCGCCCGTTTGCTGATGAGGTCATAGGTTACATATCAAGGTCAAAGGTCATATGAGATCAAGTTGTAAAATAGGCTGCAAATGTAAAATTGGCCTATATTGAAAAGTTGAGATCAATGGAATCAAACTTGGTTTATGGAGTTTACATGCAAACCTACGTTGTTTTGGACGTCAAAGGTCACATATCAAGGTCAAAGGAAACATCAAGGTCAAAGGTGTATTAGGCCTATCATTCACAAACCGCGACGGCAGGCGACACACAAGCGGTCCGAGGACCGATGCTTTTTACTATTTTCTGGATGTATTGAGGTTAAGTGTTTCTCTGATGCCATGACTATTGGTAGTAACACACTTGTACACTCACAGGTCGTTATAATGAACACACTAGATCTTAAGTGTAAATGTTTAAAACAAAATAACCTATATTTTGCCAGATTATGGGCATTAATGTTTTAGTTGTGCTGTTTATAATGGCTTCTATAAATTCTGATTCGGTGTCCTCAATATGTATTGTTAATATTTTGTGTTATATCTTCATACATTTGTAGTAGCCAGTAAGCAGCTACTAGTAAAATTACCATTTTTCTTCACATTTATGGGGATTTCAGGTAAAATACAGATGAGGATGCAGATGTTTTTGAGACGAGACTAGATGTAGGCCTATTCAGCGAAAGGCCTACCTCATAATTCAGCTTTCTCAAGCCTAAATATTAACAATTGTATGCCAATTGCTTTCCACAATTACTTAATTACACCCTAAACGCCTTCCCAACACATGCAAGATTTCTTCATTTGACCAAAAATTTCCTTAAAAAATTCCAAAATTGTGAAAACAAACGGGGGGATTTCATACTTTAAAGTATATTGATAATTGAATTAATTCAATTATAGAAACATAATCAAAAAATTCACCACAAAAAAAAAGAGTAAATACGAACATAAAACAAAATAAACAGGTAGTGTGCCATTTAGCATTTTTATATACTCTGGACATTTCTGGACAAAGATGGTTTTATCAATTTTAGCATTTTCTCGAAGTCATCGACTTTATGTGGCAGTAAAAATACTTGTTCATCTTGAGGATATATGGGGACACTATCCTATATGTTAATATGACTAAACACAAATAGATTGAAATCAATGATTATTATTATGTTGTTTTATTATTATTATTAAACTTATTATTATTATTTAGGCAGTTTCACTATCTCTTACGCAGGGCGAAATCTCTTTTGTTATGTACAGAATTTGAAGTTAGGGCGAAAATTTTTTTCGCCTTAGCGTTTTCCCTGTGTGCGATTTATTCCGTCAAAAGCTATGCATCTTCATTATAAAATGAGGATAATCTTCATTAGCTAACAAGAAACATGAATATTAAGTAATTATCATAATAATAAAGGCTATTTATAGACCAATGAATTATTAAATTTTCGCCTTATTGGACCTATATAGGAAAATATATATTATTATTATTATTATTATTATTAATTCTTATTTATATTATTATGATTTTATTAGACTGTGTAGCAGGTTAGGGGAAAATTGGCTATTGTTATGCACTAATTAAGACGTTTTCCTCAAACTTCCAAAATTTGAAATAGTTAAAAAAAGGGTTTTTACTTTTTTATTGATTTGCTGTTTTAGATTATAACTCTGAAACGTTAGGCTGAGATAGTACAAACATACTTTTTCTGAATCTTGTGGTTAGACACATAATGTGGTACACTTTTCAACATGATGGGTCAATTTAAAAATGTTTGACCCTGTACAAACTTTGTTCTGGCCCTTCATTAAGGTATCATTTGCAGCACTTAGAATCAGCGTTTTCAGGGGTTCCTGTCAGGCTGTCAACATATTGAATCACTCAAACCATTTGTACATTGAGAGGTGTGTTACAATGGTCTGCTAGTCCAGCAGGGGGCGACTGGGTTTTATAGGCCGCGGCAAACGTATCTAACGGCTAATTTGCGAGCGAAGGCAAGGGCCCACCTTATGGGACCCCAGGTGGCGATTTACAGGTACCCACACGATTACACCCTAAACTTCATGTATATTGCGTCTGTGGTTATAGACTGATCATCGCTGACAACTTTACGAAACCCATCGAGTTATTAAAAACAAACCTTTTCCGGATAATGTTAAACAAACCATATTTTAACATGTAGCATCATATAGGAAAGCAGGCAATCAAAAAGCTTGGGGCGATGAAATGATAAAAAAAATACAAGGATTCTAATTGTACCAAAATCAAGGTTTGATGGTGTGAACAGGTGTTGCGTCGAACTGAGGGATCGGTAGTGCCTCTTTAAGGAGCTAATCCTCAAAATGTTCTAGGGGTGATTTGGTTGGAATCCCTCAACTTTGAATGACTATAAGGAGCGTTTCAGGGGGTCCTGTCAGGCTGTTCAACATATTAATCACTCAAACCATTTGTACTTTGGAGCTGTACAAATGTCTGCTAGATTCCAGGGTATATGTAGGAGTAGAATGTAGTAGTAGTATGTAGTAGTAGTATGTCGGTAGTAGTAGTAGCCGGGGTAGTAGTAGTAGTAGAAGAATGCTGCTAGTAGTAGTAGTAGTGTAGTATGTAGTAGTAGTAGTATGTAGATAGTAGTAGTATGATGTAGTAGTAGTAGTAGTAGTATAAGTAAGTAGTAGTAGTTGTGGTAGTTGTAGTAGTAGTAGTAGTATAATGTATAAGTAGTAGTAGTAATATGTAATAGTAGAAGTATTGTAGTAGTAGTAATGTAGTAGTAGTAGTAGTCAGTATACTTATGGGGGGTTGGGGGAATTCGCCTTTCTTATGCACTACTTAATACGCTAGGGGGAATTCGTTTCCACTAAACGTTATCCTTTGTTGCGATTGATTCCGTCAAAGATATGGGAATTATTAATTAATGCAAATTACAAATAATCCCCTAGACTAATAAAGGATATGAATTTAATTATTAGAGCCTAATGAATAATTCAAATTTACCCCAAGTGTCATTCTAAGGTAATGGATTATTATTAATAATATTATTATAATCGTTCCAAATATACCTTTGTTACTTTGGCTATATCTGACCCCATATGTAACCGCAACATTTTGAGGTCAAAGGTCTGCAGGGATAATTTGAAACGTTGCCACAAATAATCTACATATTCATAATTTGTCACTCTACCCATATCCTTGTACACAATGATTACTGAGAAAGGCACACTCTGGCATGAAAAATGTTATCTAGGGGTAATTTTCAAGTCATGTAGGTCTATAAATCAATGGATTTTAAAGAAAATGGAAGGAGTGGATCGAGTTTTGAAACTTCCTTCACACATGTAAGGTCAAAGGGGATCCTTGGGTCATGTGGGTTAGGCGGGGACATCATTTACGAACTACTCCAATCAGAGTGCTGATTCAATTATGAGCAACCAGTGGTGGAGATTTGCGTCTTTCATTGTTCAGGGGATGCTCTATTCACCGAATGGATAGAACATCCTCTGAAAATGAAATCATGCAGGAATCTCCGCCCACTGGAAAAGTAGTTATTACAAGCCTTTAGGTCACCAAGGGTATTTGAAAATTAATTGGGTGTGTCATACGGTGACACCCTTTTCTGACATATTTCTGACACCCTATGAATTCGGAAACTTAACGGAATAAACCACATAAAACGTGTGATTTATTCCGTTAGGGTTCCGTAAGGTTTCCGAATTCATAGGGGGTGTCAGAAAAGTATGTAAGAAAGGGTGTCACCTTATGGAAACACCCAATTTAATGTCACATTACATAGGGGGAGATTCATGGAAAGAAATAGAAGAAAACAACAAACCTATCATTTTTATGCTTATGTGTCTTCCATATGTTGTACTCGGTTTTATTTTAGGGCTACAAATCCTATGCTTGTTAGTGTTTATCAAGAGTAGGTTCATGGTTCATTTCTCAATAGAATTCTTTAACATTGCTTCGGGACTTGGGACACATTCCTAAGGAACGAGGTGTACCAGGACATGGGAAATAATTCCTAAGCATGGTAGTCCGTCCGTCGCTTGGACATTAATTCCTAAGGATCGAATTCCACCTTGGAATTGGACATACTTTATTAGGAATGTAGTCCAGCCAAGAAATGGACGCTAATCCCTAAGGAAATATAGTCAACCTCTGACAGGGCATTAAATCCTAAGAAATGAGAGTCCGCCCAAATACAAACCTGCACAATAATCCCCAACGGAGTCTAGTCACGCGGATCGGACGCCCGATCCCCGGGGGGGGGGGGGGCCAATTGTATTCCAAGTGGATATCATGCGTGTAGGCCTCCAAAAACGTACCCTAAACGCGTAATTTCACTTGGCAAGAAAAACACCTAAGCACGTATTCGGTTGATTTTGCTACCTAAACAAGTACTCTGGGCTTGAATTTTGCTACCCTTAACAACTGTTTTGGTTTAATTTCAAACCCTAAATTCAAGAAATTTGCATGACAGTTAAAATACACCCCTAAACACGTATGTTGGACATCAATTTTGCTACCTAAACGAGTACTTTAAAAAATGTACCTTTAACCACTTACAGGGCTATAGGCTTTTATTGTTAATGGCCCTGATAAAAGGAAAGTTTTAAAAATTGATTTCATCGAGTTGTTATTTCACCTCTGTTGTGTAAAAGCATTAATTGAGCATTATCTACAGCCTATAAGTTTAAAATTTAAATCAATTAAATTTAAATTTCAGTCTTTTAAAAGTTGTCCCTATTTCTTAGAAATCATGGGTCTGATCGGGTGTCGTACTTGACAGTTTTGATGGACTAAATTAGAGAAGGCCCCAAATCCTGTCTACGCACATAAGGCCTACATTAAAGATCTTCAGAGGGTAGAAGAAAACGCGAAAATGAATGAAACTCCAAAGTTATAACGGCTATATATGTAGGAGACGGCAACGACATAGAGAAAATAAGCTAAATTAAGGGTGAAATCGGTTTTTTTAAAACACTCGGGAATCTTACCATATTGAAATCAGAAGAAAATAGGGGAACAAAACACTATTTCCAGCATTTCAATGGCAATTTGACAAGTACTTAAAATTGTTACACTAAAGCACGTATTTTTCGACGTGAAAAGCATACCCTTATTTGGATTTTTGACGATTTTGATACCTAATCAATGTACGCCCGTACATCGCCTGATCTCAAAAAACGACCCTAAATTACGGTTTTTATACACGAGCATGATATCCACCTTGGAATAAAAGTGGACCCCCGGGCACCGATACCTAAGAAGCGCAGTCCACTCGGCCAGGGAAATTCCTAAGGGAATAATAGTCTGCTACCTCAGACATGGACATAATTCCTAAGGTCTATAGTCAGGTCGGAATTGGATCCTAATCCCCTAAGGAGCGATAGTCCACCCTGACGGGGCATTAATTCACAAGAACTAGGGAGCTGCCTACCTTCGGACTTGAACAATAATTCTAAGGTCTATAGGTCCATGTCTGAATTGCGACCATAATCCTAGGGAGCGATGTCCACCCCTGCCAGGTCCTTAATCCTAGAGACTACTAGTCCCTTACTTTCGCAACTGGACACTAATTCCAAGGGATGGTAGTCCATGTCGGAACTTGGATATTATTTCATAAGGCCTGATAGTCCTCTTCGGATTTTAATTCCCACTTGTAGGACTAACCATTCTAAATCATAGTCCGGGGGACTATAGTTCCTAGCTTTTGCACATCCCCCGGGCTCTTAAAACCAGAAAACTTAGGTCTAGGTTAGGCTACAGAAAAAACAAAAAAAAAGGGGCCTAATATATCTGCCCCCACCGGTACCAATTATACAGCTGGGTGGAGAAGGGCAAGCGAGGTAAAGTGCCTTGCCCCAAGTGCAACAACACTTTGGCAACAGCGGGGCTCCAAACACAATCTTATCTTATGCGTGAGCACTGATCCATGCACCCACATTGTGCCCCAATTGAAGAAGGCAGCAAAGGTAGTCATCATTATCGTGGATGTGGTGGTGAATGGTAAAGCATGCGTTGTGGGATATAGCAGTAATACACACAGGGTAAACTATACAGGTCAAGTCCCCCCAGACAAAGATACATTTTACTGAAAAAGTAGGAATCTTTAAACGGTACAAAATGTAAAGTTTACACTGCAATGTTACACATTTAATGTGCAAAAAAAAATCACACAAAAGTTAACCTTCCCCCCTGAAATGATGTCATTTATTGATTTGATGCGAATTAAAAAGACACTTCGTGTATTGGGATTTACAAAGAGAAATCACTGAGAGAATTACCGAACATGTCTGTTAACACAAGAATACAGAAAGCACCGGTACCCAATTATACAGCTGGGGGGAGAAGGGCAAGCGAGGTAAAGTGCCTTGCCCCAAGTGGAACAACACTGGGCAAGGCACCGGTACCCAATTATAAGCTTGTGTTGAATAGACATTCGGCAAGGCACTTTACCTCGATTGCCCTTATCCACCCAGCTGATAATTGGTTACGTGCTTTCCATGCTATCAAATGCGTACAAACATGCCTAGAATTACGTTAGAATTACGTTATAAATTTCTCAGTCAGCAAACTGTCAATTTTCAATAGTACACAGTGTAGAAGGTTCAATATGCACAAGGCACAAAGAGTACCATTTTAATTCGTCACCCTTTTTTTAAATAGTAAATTACGTAATTTCAATTCAAGGAGAAGGTAACTGTTGTGTAATGTGTTTTTGCACCATTACCCCAAGTGTAACATTAGTGTACTTTCACATTTTTGTAACAGGTTAAAGAGCTAGTAACTTTTCCAGAAAAAATGTACTTTCTCGGGTGGGGGGGGGGGAGTAGTAATTGTTTTTTTTTTTTTTTTTTTTTTTTTTTTTTTTTTTTCAACACGTATATAAAACCCAAAAATGTACAAAATAAAGTACTTAGTCGTTGTGTCATATTATATACACTGGCACAAAAAGTATTCGCGGCTCTTCGCTCATTCTTGTGCAAATCAGACCATTCTGAAGTTTTCGAAATATACATTTGTTGGCCTATGTCTGCTCTTTAAGGACAGTGTAACCTTGAGCTTCGGGATTATTTTGGTTGTAACTTCCGCAAATATTTTGATTTTTCTGTAAAAAGTCTACCATTTAAGAAAGAAAATGGACGATGAACCCGATGGTGGCAGCAGATTAATGTAAAACTTACCGTATTTGAGAACAATACTAAAAAAGCATGATTTGCCCCAAAATTTTCAGACAGCATAACAAAAACAATTTGAATTTCCATGATTTCTTATGGTTATTTTTTATTTAGAAACAAGGACAAAATTTGTCTAGGGACGGTTTTCAAATTTTTTTAAAATAGAGCTTACTTAGAATATAAGGAAAAATGTCAAAAGTTTGATTTTTCTTTTTCTTTTCCCAAATTTGCGTATATATTGGAGAATAGCTTTGTTACAAATCGAAATATGAACATTTTGAAAGTCTCAAAATTCCCGTGTCAGTGATTAATGTGCACTTTAAAGTAAGGGATTGTTAAGTGTGCCGTTTCATTTTGCAAGGGATTCGGGTAAAATTGGTTGGTAAAAAACATGGCGGGCCCCCAGTGATAGGACGTGAGTTTCGATATCGTCGTTTCGAGTTCAAATTACTAAAGAATAAGAGATCATAGAACCTATTTGCACCTCAGGGGTTGTGTAAGTCAGTAAAGTAAGATCTGAGGCATAATTCTGGAAGGTTGTTATGTCATTGCTGTCGTTTCTTCAATTCTTTGAGTCATGTTATCATCCCTGATCCGTGAAAACAATGTGGTATCATCGAGTGAATTGAGCACTACATTACAGTAAAAAGACGGCGTGCATCACGTACGAAAAATCAAGTTGCAACCAAAATTTGGAAAAACTTAATAGATCGTGAGGGCCTAGTGCCATCCCAAAGAAATTGATATATATATTATTGTACATACATACATATAGATGCGCGAGTCGGACTATAAGGGGCACGTTTTGTGAGACAATAGGTCAACCTGAAGAAAGTTTTGCCGTGTCCTTATCAGAGGAGGGCGCTATAACGTTCATCCGTAAGCAGTACTTCACAGCCAGCCGTAGATGAGGAAAAATTAACTTAAATTCTAGGTGAAGCTGGAAAAAAATTGCATAGAATTTCTTTCACCACAATGCATTTCTATAAGGTCCCAGAATGGCATACTAAAAATCCAAGTGGTGGAACTATACTAATTTGCATAAATCCAAATATGGCCGTCAACATAGATTTTTAAAAGGATTTGTTGTATTATTATTCTAAAATAATAATTTGGCACCTAAAATGACTATATTTGTTATATTTATGAATACATTATATGTTGTCTTATACAAGACCCATCCATTTCTTGGCAGAAGTGTCTTTAATTTGCATAAACCAAATGGCCGCCAATTCTAAGATTTTTACACTGATGTGTATATTCTTATAATTAAAATATTATTGGCTCCCTAAAATGCCTAATTTTTACCATTTATGACTAATTATAATTTATTTGCCTTCTACAGGCACCATACAGTTGTGAAGTATGACCTATTTGCATAAATCCAAAATGGATGCCAATTCTACAATTTGGAGCAAGATGACAAAATTTCGTATCTTTTATATACATCTATTATTGCCCTTTACAGACAAAAACCATTTAGATTGTTGCCACTATCACTGGCTATATAAGGCTACTGACAACATCACCTCCATCTTACCCCCCCACACACACACAACATTACGACACACGCATGCACGCACACACAACTTGTGATCGCAAAATTGATCTTTGTGGGGACACTTATCCGCCCAGAACATAATTTAATATACAGTCATGATAAAATTGTTAATGTTAACATGAACTATTCAATATGTTTCCTGGCCTTTGGGACATCAATCAAAATAAAGGTTGGTTCTCCAACATCAGTATCAAGCTAAGTCATGCAAATATTAAATCTAAATTAAAATCCAAGTGTTAAGTTTTGAAGAAATCCAAGTTTTTTTCATCAAAAACTTGGACAAAAACATTGAAAAACTAATTATATCAGTTGAAAAAAAAAAAACAGTTTTTTAATTGATTAACCAGGTTCTCGGCGATATACTAAGTTTTCATCGAGAATCCAGATTCATCGACTAATAATCCAATGTTGTTCAATTGTAAACCGGATTTTTCAAACGAGATTCCAATTTTTCCAAGTTTTTTCAATTGAAAAAAGTTTTTTTGCGGCGATATATCAAATTACCATCAAGAATCCAGGTTTTCAATTGGAGAGAATTGGGAACTTAAGACCTCATAGTAATCAATGAAGGGCTAATGGGTGTGGCTCGTAAGTCCGGTGAGGTTGGGACCTATGCTTTTTATCAAGGGGTCACAACCTTGGGCTGCTAGATAGGCCGTCGACAAACTGTATAGCCATGGAAGCTAGCAACACCTTTGTAAACATCTCAAGTACAAAAAGGTTGAGTGATTAAATATGTTGACAGACCTGACAGGACCATGAAACGTGATTCTTAAAGGGCAAGGTGGTGCCTAAGGAGAGGGGGGCCAAAACAAAAGGTGTCCAGGGGCAAATTGTAAAATTGAGCCAAATCATGTTGAAAAGCACACCATATTAGTGTCTAACCATACGGATTCAGAAAAGGTATAGTTGTACTAGTGACAGCCTAAAGTTTCAGAGTTATAGGCTAAAAACAGCAAAAATCAATAATAAGGGTCAATTTTCAGGTTGTACAGGGTCCAATTTAAAGGTGCATCGATTTGGATAAAAAATGTCAAATTATTGGTGGAGTCATAGGATTAAAATAAGGAATAGTTTTGGACT
Source organism: Ophioderma brevispina (assembly GCA_023653785.1). Classification (NCBI taxonomy): domain Eukaryota; kingdom Metazoa; phylum Echinodermata; class Ophiuroidea; order Amphilepidida; family Ophiodermatidae; genus Ophioderma; species Ophioderma brevispina. The sequence goes on from JAMKCH010011367.1 coordinate 21,732, forward strand.
GTCTTAAATGCTATTTCCGATGTAGGGGGGACAGAAGGTCAATGGCCTTGCATTCAATGGGGCTGGATTCTTGTTACCCCCTTACTTTATTAAGCAGCATTTGCGACACTCAAAGCTATTCCTAATTTTATCCTATGAAGCTCCACCAATAATTTGTACTTTTTTAATCCAAATTGAGCAATTTTAAATTTGACCCCTGTACAACTGAACTTGGGGCCCCTTTTCATTGCTTTTTGCTGTTTTTCGCCTATAACTCTGAAATGTAGGTGTAAATATTACAAACCTACCTTTCTGCAATCCTTATGGTTTAGGACACATAAAAATAGTGTGCTTTTCAACATGATTGGATCAATTTACAATTTGACCCCTGTACAACTTTGTTTTGGCCCCCTTCTCCTTAAGGCACCACTGCGGAACCTTAAGAATCACGTTTCAGGGGGTTCCTTCGTCATGTTTCACATATTAATCACCAACCTTTTTCCTTGAGATGTGTTACAAATGTGTGTAGCTCCGGTATTAGGTTCAAGGTAGAGGAAGACCATTGCTCACACGACCATCTGGCGTTGATGCAAGATGATCCATGGGGATGATGCGACTGAAGTATCATGGGATTGGGAGCAAAAGTGATTCTGTGTAATGCTCTGATCTCTAAATAGTGTGTGGTAAGGGGAGAGGTACCAGGTTAGTTACACATCTTGGCGATCTGGAGGTGAAAGTTCCTACTAAGGTGTGCAGGAGCTATGCCAGACAGTATCGGAAGATATTCTATAGGCGTCGCCAAAAAAAGGCACCCACAAGCAGTCTCATTGATCATTCAGATGACATAATCTTGTGTGATATAAACGGTGATCCATACTGGTGTGGCATATTTCCGCAGTTGGTTCAATGTCAAAGGGGCAACCGATCCAGCCCCTGCGAGCCTTCTGAGAAGATTGAAATACTGAAGCTTGGCAGCAGCTACTATCTTGGTTCAATTTACAATGCCAAAGTTCTTGGGTGTTGGCTCGTGGTTGTGACCGTTTTCCTCCATCTAAGTGATGTTAATTTCTCTTTCAGGCATTGGTTTGCAACGTGGAAAACAGAGTCTACATACTTGGGTTTTTGCTGAGTTTCAGTGGCCATCGTTGGAAGAATTGTTCAGTGCTCTGGTCTTTGAGGTCTTTGAAGGGGGGGCAGTAAGGCTTACAAAGAATAGCAGCTATCCCAAGTAGTACCTTATCGTCTGGTAGGAGCGTAGCCGAAGAAGAAACTCATTTGGCATATCTGAGACAGAAATGTGAAGAGACTAGGGTGCCAGAACAGAAGAACCTTGTGGGACACCATTCCAAAGTTTGGGCTTTTCTCTGGCATGGCGCATTTTGCTGTCATAGGGACAAAAGATCCGGGATATGAGCATCCTGAACTGACAAGCTTGACATCAGGGAAGGATTTTGAGTGGCTTAGGGTAGAGACATCGATGTAAGACTACGTCACAGGCAGCAGTTGTGACCTATACAGCACTGCTTGTACACTTCTGTTCTCTGGAAGGCGGTATTCGATATCATTGAAAAAAGTCTTGCCTATATGGCAGTTGTTGATTACCTCTTAGAAGCCAAATGGTAAGGGGTAGATTGCCCTTGGACCGTCTCATTAATCCTACTGAGGAGCCGTTTTCCAAAGCAGCCAAGTGGGTAGTAACTCTTGGTGCGTTTGATGGTTTCTTGGGCTTAAGGATTGCAATGACCTTTGAGTAGTCCATTCTTCTTGAGGGAATTGCTGATGATCCCAAACAAGTCTTACAGCGTCAGGTGCCATATTCTTCGAGAACTTCCCATGCGAAATGTCAACCATGTAGGCATTGGTTACACCATGGTAACCATGCATGGTTGAACGTGCTTAACCATGAGTCAACTGCGCTTTGACCTGGTCAACATAGTTTTCGAGAAAATGACAAACCACAGTCGAAATGCATTTTGCAGAGGGACAGGACACCACTGCCGTAACCTAGACAGCAACGCCCGGTGAGCTTGTCCATGGCCTTTGCAGCTTGAGTGGGTAACATTGATTTGGATCCCCCCTCCGATTCTGGGACCGTCTCTTTTGGACTAGAAAATCATTTAGCCAGTTGCCTTTCTATTCTCTCAGTATCGTAGTCAATTTATTACAACTCGTCGCATTCCTTGTCCCAACGGGGGGTGTAGGGGTTCTGCCTCTGGGAATGGCATGTTAGTGTTGTGGAGCATAGAGCAGGAGTAGAATAGGCGTCGTTGTGTTAGACGACTAGAGGAAGCCGGGTCTGGCAGCTTGGAGGACAGTTCAATAATGAGTTGTTTTGAACTTGGGCCACTGGGCTTTCCAGAAGTTTCCATTTTCTTTGTAAAGGATGAAGATTGTCACTTGATGTCCTGATAACACCACGATAGGGCAGTGGCCTGATCTGGGTAATCTGGGAGGATCTTTCTGGAGCCGCAGGATCGGATTCCCGGGTGACTATTGAAAGGTGGGAGAAAGTAAATGCCAGTGATGTGCTGAGTAGAAGGAAGATGGACCCTACTCTATCAGACAGCATTTGGAGATATTAGAATATCATCTCCACCCGAAACATTACATTTGAATAAATAATTTTATTTCATGTGTAATGCTCCGTTTTAGCCAAATGAATGTATGCAAATTAAAGCACACAGCTTACACAAGTTACCAGAGATATACAGTAATGAATTTAAAGTCCCTCAAAAGTTGTGCGTCATAATGTTCACAAACTTATGTTTCACATAGTTAATAAAATCAAGGTAGAATTGACCGCCATTTTGGTTTTATACAAGGAATATCTTCTCCCGCTTCTATGAGATTAGTGTCCTAAATTATGCTCTAGGACCCTGGAGCATAAGTAATCTGAGAAATATTCTTATTCAAATTTAAGGCACATGCTCCAGGACCATAGGCAATATGGTCCCTGGGAGCAGTATTAGAATAGTTCTCCACTGCTGGAGTAGCATATCTGCCATAATGCTCCTGGACCATTTGTGTATACAAATATGCATAAAAAAAATAAAAAAAATAAAATATTCAAATATTCTCCTGATCCTGGACCATTTTTTCATGCTCCGAACCGTATGGCCAATAATGGTCCTGACCTATTGACTTAGAATACTTTTCCCAGATTATTTAGGCTCCAGGACCATATGGTCTGGAGCATAATGTTGGGCCAAAATCTCATAGAAGCTTCTCTGGCTATCTTTGACATGTGAAGTATAATACATACCCTTCTAAATGTAATTTAAGTAGCCATGCAAAAGCTATCTAGGAGAAGAAAACAGCAAAAATTGATGAAACTCTGAAATTGGCCGGCCATTTTGAATTTATGCAAATTAGTTTATACTTCCACCCATCAGGTTACGTATTTCTATAACGTATGAAGCATCATACTTATGAAAAAATACCCATTTATGGGCTTTGCAACAGCTATTTAGAACTAGCTATACAACAAAATTAATTAAAATATAGGAATGGCAGTCATTTTGGTTTATGCAAATTAGGCATATTTGCACCACTTGGATTTTTTGGACTTTTAGTATGTGATTCTGGGGACCTTATAGAAATGCATTGTGTTGAAAAAAATTCTATTGCCAATTTTTTCCAGGTCATATCAATATTTTCCCAGCCTACGGTGTCCGACGTGATGTAGACTAAATCAAGGTTGGGTGGAACTCCAATTTAGTAAAGAGAATGACAGTGGAAACTATATGCTTGGTCAACATACATTGATTGCAAGTAATTTACACCATTTATGAATGTCTGCTTTTAGCCCAGCCTATGTATCACTAGTGCCAGCAAACGAGTGGCTGGTCGGGGGGCTGGGGTGATTGGCACTGCTAGGAGTATAGAGATTATTATTTATAAAATACCAAGTACCCTCATAGATAATGAAGTGACATCAATTTAAAATATCAGCTTCTTTATAGTGTGTAAGCACATGCAGCAAGGACAGACAGACAGAATTATTTTGCCAAATTAAATTATTCTGTATAAAGCTACAGCAGTACAGCTACAGTGTTTAGAAGTGAAAATTCCAGAGGAAGTAGTGAATACAAATTCTACAGTGCATTGTTTATAGTTATATGGTTAGAATTATGGTTAGAAGCAGTGAATAATATAGACAGATAGTCCACCTGTAGGCCCAAGGTTAAATCACCAGAGGTTGATCTGCATAATCAGTCAAGCAATCCAGGGGGGGTCCTTCGGTTAGAGTAGAGAGAACGAGGATTAATGAGGGTGATGATGATGTTGTCCATCCCAGTGATAGTGTTTCACAACAAGGATCAAGTCATGCAGTCAAGAAGGAGTCGTGAAACATCCTCAGCATCGTCAAGAAGCATCCAATCACAAGGGCCAAAGCCATTAATGAAGAGGTTTAAGCTGCGGGTCAGCTAAGGCGGCAATATTATGGAAACGACATGAGATGGAAAGTAGGAAAGAAGAGTTACAACGTCAAATAGAAGAGAGAAGGATTTGCTGCCCACCACGGAGGGAAGAAGGAAAAAGGGGGAATTTCACAAGCAGAGCTAGATTCCAAAAGAGGAATGATACATTACAAGCCAGAGTTAGAAGCAGCCAAGGCTATATCAAGTGATACCAAGTTGATAGTGACATTGAAAAGTTAGTCCGAAAAAAGAAAAGTGATATTGCTGACAGTGTTAGTCAAGCCCTCCTGAAAAGAGCTGCAGAAATAAAACAAAAAAGTTGGTCCCAGCCACGGATACACCAGTAAAGAAAGCTACAGAAAGACAGATCCTTTGCAACCAACAACAACTGCGAAGAACCAGTCAAAGGCAGGCAAGTAGTACAAGGCAAATGATCCATCAAAAGCCATGCAACTCCAGGGTTTATCCACAACAGAGCCAACAACAGCATGGAAATATAGAAGTCCATCCACAACCACAGCCGTGTATATGAAAGATGGAAGACCCACACCACAACCAGATCGCCACCAGTGAAGACGGAGGGAAGTGGAGATAAATCGTTGAATAAGGCCCACAGATGAGGAAAATCTCACCAAGATTTGAAGAATACTAAAATATGGAAAAAAAAAAAAAAAAAAAAACAAGCACAATGACTGCGATACTGGCCAATCCTAGTAGATCTGCAAAGACAAAGCAAACGTTACCTCCACCTGATATTGAGTCTTCGATGTGAAATGGAAATTTTGAAAATTTCCAAAATTCCTGAATTCAAATGGTGGTGGAGATGGAGAGAGCACTAACCCCGGACAATACAAAGCGCCTAGAAATGCGTCTAAAGTATACCAAAGGTGTAGCTAAGGACCTAATCAAGGATTGTATTCCATAGAATACACAGAAGAAGCCTTACAAATGCCTATCAAGCTATACAGGAGCCAATTATGGAGAAACCAGCTATGCTAGCTACTAAGTACAGACAGAAAGCAGAAACTTGGCCACGTATGAAGTCCGGGTTGACAAATGAAAGCACTCAAGAAATAATTTCAAGTAATTTTCTAACTGGTGGCCTGCAATGCCAGGAAGGAAAGGCACCCCCCCAGAACCTTCACAAGTGGACGGCTTTCGGCTTGAATTTCTCAAGATTTCATGGCTGGCAAACACCACCCCGCTTCAACAGCAATGGATAAAGTAGTGAAGATGTAGGGATGACGAGGCAAGGACACCACGGTTTGAGACATTTGAAAAAATTTTGTGAGTCGTTTGTCCCGAGAGTGAATGATCCACGGGTATCTGCCTAGGGTACCAAACAGCGAAATGAGAACGACTAACAGAAGCAGATTCACAAGCAGCACACGGGAACATTTAGAAGTGGTACAAGAGTGTTAGCCACTACTGTAGACCCGGCTCAAAGAAAAAACCACCAGAAAGATCAATAAAGCTTCTGTCAGTCCCTGTCTTCATTGTGTGAGAGGGTACCGCGAAACACAAAAATACTTAGAATGCAGGATAGTTCTGGGGCATTAGATATATAAGGAGAGA
>JAMKCH010011368.1:0-145054 GCA_023653785.1 Ophioderma brevispina
GTACATTCTTGTATTTTTTGCGGGGCCTGTCGTATTTGCCATAGGTTTGTAACAGCAATGTTGTGCGCAGGTCGTTCGATGATGGGAATCGCCTTCTTTTCAGCACATAAAGGGTTATTATTTTTTCTGATATGTAATTAATTTGTGTTCAGCATATGAACATACATAAGCAGAAAAATATTTCTGCAACAGGGTTTACTCATTTTTTTTAAATCATACTCCCGTTGGTGCCTAGGGGGGGTTCCCCTAGGGACCCAGCGAATTTATCTCTTAACGCAGCAATTTAGTAATTTTTTTTATGCAAAGAAGCGCATCGAGAAATATACACAAGTACAAAAAATTAGAGTTCAAAAATATTTTTCACAAGTGATAATTGCATAAAAACAAATCTTGGGTACCATGGAACCCCTCCTTAGGCACTAAAAAAGTGGTTTAAAACGGGGATTAGGCTACTTTAAAACATCACAAAGTGTGATTTCTGGCTGCTGCTGTGGGTAGAGAATGTTTATTTTGTACTCCAAGAACTTTGTTCGCTGTGTCCACATCTACATGCCAAAATTTAGTTGATTAACGAGGCTAAAAAAAAAACATCATGAGGAGTAGGGAAAAGGAATGGGCAACCCATTTTTTAGCTTTCTCTGTTGATTTCTATGGGACCAATATCATCAACACATGGTGTGGCAGAGACTTGATGTGGGGGTGTGCTGATTTGGGATGGGATTAGGCTGAGGTAGGATTGGGGCTTGGGCACACAAATGACCTTGACATGATGTGCTAACCTATGGGTTTGTATTTTTCAGGCTCCCAATATCGGATTAAACCTTTTTATGCATATAGAGATGTCACTTATTACAAGATTTTCAAAGTTTATTGAAAAAATAGGCAATTTCTTAAATCAAAAGCCCCTATTTCTCAAATTTGCTAAAATGTTGGAAAATTTTGAAAAAAAAAATTATGGTTAAGGCGACGAAAATAAAAAAACCCTGTTTTACGGGCCCGACCGACCCCGATTTTTCAGTTTTGCAGAATTTTTTTTTTTTAGTTTTTCAAAAATCATGTAAAATCAGCCTGTTTTTAGCCCAATTTTGGCAGTTTTTTCTTAGAAAATTTGTTTGTAAAAATATTTCATTTTTTCTCTTGATTTTTCAGATTTTGGGGCTATTTTAGGCCAATTTTGAGCTCCAGAAAAGAAAAAAAATTTAAAAAAGAAAAAATTCGCCCGACCGACCGACCCTACTTGAAAGGTCCGCTCGCCCGTAAAACAAGGTTTTCTTTTTCGTCGCCTAATATAACTTGTGTTAAATTTGATCCAAAGTCTGCATGTTGGGTATAGTTATGGGTCCCACATTCTTACCAAATTAAACTTGAGTTTGGTTTGGGTAGGGATGGGCCTCTGAGAATCTGGAACTAGAACCCATAGCTATACCATTTTTGCCAAAAGGGACACATAGCTATACCAGAGATGCAAATTTTGGGCCAAATTTAACCCAAATTTGACATTTTTTTCCTCAAAATTTTGACAATATAAGCAAATTTGTACAATTTTGGCTTCAGATTGAGGAAATTTGACTAATTTTCCGTCAATTTTTAGAAAATTTTGGCTTCCGATTGAGAAAATTTGACAAATTTTCCAACAAATTTGAGAAAATTTTGAAAAACGCCCCAATGCTATACCAAAATTGGAAAGAAAAAATGGGTCATTGAAATACCAGAAGGCTGAAAATGAGATCGATGTCTGTGGCACGTCCCCGTATGGTCATTTGTGTTGAGAACCCCCCCAGAACCCCCCCCGCCCCCCCAGTGGTCATGGCAATTACCTGGCTATCTTGCACCCCATCCCTGTGCAGCCCAGAGACATTAGAGTATTAATATGTTAACAAAACTGGCTCTGGAGAGGAACGACATGAAGAATGGATGTAAATGATTATGGTTGGCAATATGCAATGGCCGTTTCTTTCTGCAAGGGACTTGAGAACTTGAAGTGAAAAGGAACTTGAAAAACATGATTATGATGGTTTTGAACACTCCTACCCTCAGGGGCACTCAACTTTGGTTTGGGTAGGGATGTGCTGTGATGTGAGTTACCAAACTTGAGGGCTTGAAAATGATTTTTGTGTCACCTAAGGCAGGAAGACACATAGGGATCACTTGTCCACTGTTTTTGTCTGTTGATGTCTGTTGTTGTCTGTAGTTGGCTGTTGTGAAAAAGGGTTAACATTTGCCTGTAATATCTCCATACTTCGATGGATTTAAACCAAACTTGAGTCATAAGTGCAACATGGGATCCCTTATTTGTTGATGAGGTCAAAGTTCACATACCAAGGTCAAAGGATATGTGAGGTCAAGTTGTAAAGTAAGCAGAAAATGTAAAATTGACCTCAATTGAAAAGTTGAAGTTCATTTGGAACCAAACTTGTTTCATGCATATTACATGGAACTCTCATTTGTTTGAGGTCAAAGGTCGCATATCAAGGTCAAAGGTCATATGAGGCCTATCATTCACAAACTGCGATGACAGGCGACACTAGCGGTCCGAGGACCGCAGTGTATTTTTGGCAAAGGTAGGGTCTTCAGAACTGAAATATTTTACCAGTTTTATGGTCTTGGGGCGAATTAGAGGTGGTGGAGTTGAAGGAACACAAAATCGCTTAAAATTATGGGCTGTGAAGCTCTCATTTAAGGAGTTTTTAGGGTCTTAGTAAGGGTCTTAGCAATTAGAGTATTCTCAAACGAGAGTCTAAAGGACTCAGATGACGATCAAACTATATGTCTTGACTACCGCACATATATTCCACCATTGTAGTTCGGATCCCCCCACCTGCCACACCAAGTTAGAACACCTTGCCTGACCTCTCTCTAACAACACTTGACATATTTGGAGAGAGTTTATGAGGTCTAACTCTTCTACTCCAAGAATAGAAGGGGAAGGAGAGAGAAAAATCTTTGGGTGAGAGATGGCCATATTGGCCCAAAATAGGGGTTCTTTGGGTGACAAATTTGCAAAATTTTCCAAAAAATGACCTCTCTCTAACAACACTTGATGTATTTGGAGAGAGTATATGAGATTCTAACTTGTTCTACTCCAAGGAAAGAAGGGGAAGGGGATGATAAACGTTGATGTAATTTCACTGTTGAAACACTCGCAATAATGAAGCATTCAGGGCTGTGGTTCTTCAGGATTTTTTCCCGATTTCAGGATTTTGGGTGGCCAAAATTTAATTTATTTTTAGCCAGATTTGGGGAGGATTTAGCCCAATTTTATGCTGTTTTTCTGGGTTTTTCATTTTTTTCTGAATTTCCCCCAATACCCAATCACACCCCTGAGAATTAGGTAACATATTATAGTCCTAATTTTGTCAGAAATCCTTTGAGCTACAACACTTGATGTATTTCGAGAGAGTGCAGTGTATGAAGTCTAACTCTTGTACTCCATGGAAAGAAGGGGAAGGGAAGGGTAGGATAAATGTCAATGTGATTTCCTGGTTGAAATACAAGCAATAATGAAGAATTAGGCAACATATTATAGTCCTAATCTTGTCAGAAATCCTTTGAGCTACAACATCAACCATTATTAATCTGTTAAACCTACAAAAGTAAATCTGGGCACATTATTCTTCCAGACAGCCCACTTCCTCTCTCTTTGATTTTGGACATCCATTTCCTCTCCATTTGATTTTTAATGCCTATCCCGGTTTCAATGGCCATACAGGTTTTTATCTAATAATATATATTTTGAAAAATGGAAAAGAAAAGGACGAGAAGTGGGTTAGAGATTTGAAACTGTGACAATCGTCTTAATCTTTGACGATGGCGTAACACACACAGAAGGACATAATGTAATGTGATTTCCAAAGAGATCATCCAACTGTTAAAGCTCATCAACTAGAATTGAAATAAAGGCCTTTTGTTGGAATGTCCATCTAGGCCTACTGACCACATCAAAATTGGCCCATAGTGGTCACTATTTTATATTGTACAAATTCAATGATCTGTATGAATAATTTACCTTGAAATGTAACTTTTTTCCTCTCTTTTCTGTCTTGGTATTCTTTTGATGTGCAAATTGATGATGGGTGGACAATAGGTTGGAATAATGGAGGGAGACTATCAAAAGTAGTGGAATTTGTATCGTGGTGCGTTATTACATTTTTTTTTGCATCCAGGGTCATTGAAGCCTGACTTAAAAGAAGTTGAAGCTTTTGTGATGTAAAACATGAAAGGGAGAGTGAGGATTGACATTTAAAAGAAAGAGTGTGTTTCTCTCAATCTGACAGGCCTTGCTTTTAATTCACTTTAGTTGTTACAAAAACTTTGTCAAATGGTGTCAAAAGAGAAAGCCATTATTTTTGTGATTCTGAAAAGTGTAGCACTTTACAGACAAAACCGGGGCCAATTCTTTATTCATCGTCATGTATGTGACGGAGGTGTCCACTTCCATTAAGAAGGGTTTAGGGAAATGCCCGGGCCTAGGCTTGTTGTCGCCTCTCTTTTTCAGCGATGATACTAGGGATGCTCTTCTGGGTACGTCCCAGTAGAGGCCGAGATTGCGGTTGTGGATTTGTGAGACAAAACAAAACAAGATTGTGATTAGAAGTGCTCTGAGTGAAATTGATTGCCTGCTCTCTTGAGTAATAACTGCAGGAGATGAGCTTTTGTAACCTCTTAGGGTTGTACTTTTGCATGTGCAATGTTTACGCAAAAGAAAGTAGCACTTTAGACCGGTGGTGCATATAGCATCATCAACTGAGTCCAGGGTTATTGTGGTCGTAAGAGAATTATGATGGATTGAAGTGAAATATTTTGTTTTAGCAAAATAGTTGAAAATATGGGGGTGTATGTCAGAGGGAGAAAGCCACTTTTAAAAAATAACAATGTCAAAAGTTTCTCTAGAGGTGATTAATTATTAGTCTTTCATCATCATGGAAAGTAAATAGATGTAGGGTTGGGTAAGGTTGCCCTAAAGTGGAATCATGTAATTTCATTCATAAAAAAGAGATGTCATTGTGATCAACTTTCTTAAACAATTTTATTCTTAAATAAGTTCAATGAACTTATATCTGTAGGCTTTAAATGCATGTGTGTTACTCAAACTTAAAATATTTCTTTGTAATTTCTGGTAATGAAAGTAACGAATTTGCTCATTTTAAGAATTTTAAGAATATTGATCAACTGGAAATAGCAGTTCTTGAGCTGGGTGGTTTGGGGATGTGCGAATGCTATCATGTGTAATATTATTTACAGCGAGTTTGTATACAGTGCACTGATATGTAAGCTTTAGCCCTAACTCTAATGTTGATTGGACTTTAGATGTCCTACATGAGATGTGTACTTTTACATGGAATGTGAAATTCCTTTGTTTATGGATCAATCAAATAAAAGAATTCATTTTTCGCGTACAAGTATACACATAACACACAGCATGTAAACCTCCCAATTAACAAAGTGCTGAGTGGTATCATAGACCAAACCCAGAGGGTGTATTGTGTCCATCCCACAATGCACCAGTTTTGGGAAATTTCACCTCAATAGGGTCATGTGATCCCACAAAAGTCCTATTTTTAACACACAAAACAACTTGACTTTTTATGCTCATTTTAGCTCACAAAGCATGAGTACTTAAGGAATTTTTAGCATGATCATGAATGTCCTGCAGTTCTTAAACTTTTGGAACACTTTTTATCCTTAAGTACTGACTTGTGTTTAGTACAGTGTAGTATAGGCACATTGCAATGCATTGTGGGATTGATTCAAAACACCCTCTGGACCAAACCCATCCATTAGATTGGATATACAGGCCAAACATCTGGTATACCTGGAGATAAGTGTTGGTATTGAGCGTGTAGCATCTTCACTATAAGCCATTTGAAGACAGACTCGCTGAAAATAGTAAAAAAAAAAAATTAACCATAGTTTGCATGCTTCAAATTTACCACAAAATCTGCTGATGTTATTGATCAAAGAAATTGCCTTGTTGCTTGCTGAATATGTTACGGGTGTTTGCATGCCTTTATTCTCAGCTCTAAATACAGCATGATATTTGCACTATTTTAATTTGAACATACTATAGTTTAAGTGTTATTTTATAATTTCACCTTGTTATGAATGGTAATAAGTTTGATTCTGTTGACCACACATACACAATTTATTTTTAAATCCTACATCCACACTGTTTTTTGTTATGTGATGATTTTGTTCTCTCACACCACCAGGCCTGAAGTTTCGTTTTTATCAGTTTGGTAAGACAGAATAATGAGTTTTTAACACCACGTCACTTTTTAACATCTCTCTCTGTTTTTTAATTCACCCATCATTTACTGCTTATACTTTGCTATGCTTTTATAAAACTCTGCCCAAGTTCAAATTGTACTGTATATTTTACACTGTGTCTTATTATACTATGTTCGGTACAAAATAAGCAGGTCTTATTACTTTGCATGTAAAGTAGATCTGCTTATAGTTTGTTTCAAACAAAAATTGGATTGATGCAAGTACTAAAAACTCTTGCAGCACATCGTGGCCTGGCTTCCCACTATAGTTTTCATTTTTTCCCCTAAACACAGCTGTTTGAAAGTCTCATTTATTATGACAAAACGAGGATAAAACAAAAAATATCAACGGCGACACACTTTTGACAACTAATTTGGGGGTATTATGCCACTAACTGCATTCTGTGTAAATTTGATGAAATTTCATTGCGGGCAAATATGATTTTTCATAAAAATCTAATTTTACACGTCTTTCTATGGCAAAATAGGCATATAGAGGGTGCTATAACATACAAATTATGACCTTTGTAGGCCTATATGGCAAGATTCCCGCAATGGATTTTTCTGATTTTTGCGGAGGTAATAGCTCTCGCATGTCCCTACTTATATCAGTTGTCAAATTATGTCGCCATTGCTTAAAATTGCTCTAAAAATAAAAGAGACAATTTGCACAGCTGTGTAAATCTATTGAAACTTTTTTGCAACAGTACTACATGATTGTTGTGGGAAATTTTCTCAAAAGTTTCATTTCTAGTTTTGTATTTAATTTGCCAAAATATGCAGCACAAAATTAATGACAAACAAAGACAAAACATGAAATTCTCAGGATTTGACAAATCAGTTTGACTTCAAGTTGGGACTGACCAAAGGCAGTGGTGTTATAGATAAGCATGCTTAAAAATCTTTGGTATCAGTCCCAACTTTAATGCAGAAAAGTATAAATTTGTATTGTTGACTAATTTTAAATTTCTTTAAAAGATTCATTCACAAAATGCCATTTGTTTTTAGAAAAATTAGCAGCACTCTATGGATAGAGAGCTCTAACATGCCCAAAACACAGGTCAATATTCCCTTCAATACCATAGCATTGAGATCTTGAACTCTGCTTTGTGGGTATGATGATGTTTGGTACCCATATTATTCAGAGGTTCAATTTGTAAGTGCATGTGTAATAGTAGGTCATTGGACTGTGCATTGGGGATGAGAATAATTGTGAGATTTTTTTTGTGTACACTTGAACTTGGCAAGTTTCACCACCCTTTTTTGGAGCTTGCATCTCTCTGGTATTGGGGATTATTCACCCCTGAATTTTATAAAGATTTGGACAAGTTTGAAAGAAAACAATTTTGAAATAAATTTCTGGAACTTTTTTGCTATGGTTTGACACTCAAATAAGTGATGTTGTGTTTCACCCACAAACTTAGTCAATTGGTTGGAATGGGTTGGATGATTCCATTTGGGGACCATACTCCCCCTGTAGATTAGGCTACCTAAATTTTCCACAGTGGGTGTGTGGATATCAAATGGAATGGCCCACCAATGGACAGGGTAGACAATGGGCTTTCAACCAATCACTGAGTTCATATGTTGTGATTGTGAGTATACAGTCATTTTTCTGTCTGTATTGAAGCCATTTTAATACAATACAGGCTGTCCCAAAAAAATGTTAACACTCGAAACGACGACATTTTGATAAAAAGAAAAGTACGCACGGGTCTTTGTTTGGTATCCCTTTAAAGCCAATAAAATAAGCTTTAATATGCCATTGATTTCATTCCACTCCGATACGTAAAACAAAAAAAAAAAAAAAAAAAAATTTTTGGAGCTTGCATCTCTCTGGTATTGGGGATTATTCACCCCTGAATTTTATAAAGATTTGGACAAGTTTGAAAGAAAACAATTTTGAAATAAATTTCTGGAACTTTTTTGCTATGGTTTGACACTCAAATAAGTGATGTTGTGTTTCACCCACAAACTTAGTCAATTGGTTGGAATGGGTTGGATGATTCCATTTGGGGACCATACTCCCCCTGTAGATTAGGCTACCTAAATTTTCCACAGTGGGTGTGTGGATATCAAATGGAATGGCCCGCCAATGGACAGGGTAGACAATGGGCTTTCAACCAATCACTGAGTTCATATGTTGTGATTGTGAGTATACAGTCATTTTTCTGTCTGTATTGAAGCCATTTTAATACAATATGTGATACACACTACTTCTAAGTAAAATACAAAGTAAAGTAATAATTGCATAAATTGATTTTCCTTCAAAACTTGTTCACTTTTTCTTATTGATTTGAAGCATTTTTGTTTGAAATGGTCTCATTGCTGGCACCCTGGAAATCTGCATCCCTGCTCACCATTCACAATTCTTTCCTCGGCCGATTCTAGATTTAAATATTCAGAACCCTTGTCTAAGACAATCTCATTTCACATGCATTTTATTTTTTATCACAAAACTCTTGTTCTTTTTAACATTTAATTTGAATTCATTCAGTTTCTTTCATTCTTCTAAGTTATTTTTGTTGGTGGAAGTTAAAGGGAGAGTACTACTATAGGTAAAAAGTGTAGTTTTAGATTTAGGTGGATTAAAGTTATGCAAGTATGTAATAGACGAAAGAATTTTGCTCATTGGATTTTTTGTGTAATTAATTGGTAAGTATTATCAGTGTCGCCTGTTAGTAGGAGAGATAGTTAATATCTGCACACAGGTAGCAGGGGGTGCGGGGGGCACCCCCCAAATTCCACAAAAAGGGCAAAAGGTTCACTTTTTGCTGGATTTTTTGATAAAAAGGTCCAAAATATAGAATAATTTTGCCAAGAAAGTCCACTTTTTGACGAAATGTTCAAAAAGTCCAAAAAAATATATATTTTAGGGGAGTTAGGTCCACTTTTACCAAAAAAAGGTCAATTTTTTTCGAAATCTTGCACCCCCCAAAATAAATCCTGCGTACGGCCCTGTCTGGACATAAGTACATTCATGTTCAGGAGCTACTGAGATTAAGAAACATTTTTTGAAGAAGTAGAATTGACATCATAATCTGGTTGCCAAAGTTTCAATATTGATCTGTTACTGTAAAAGTGGAAATTTTCGCGCTACATTAATTTTTGCGCTTTTCGTGTGCTTCTGAGCTAGCGCGAAATTAAAAACCCGCGAAAATGATTATTTTGTGTGTAGGTCTATGTAGGATAGCTGAAAAGAGCGAATTTAAAAACAAGCAAAAATGTTAAAAATCGCTGAAACGCGAAAAATTACACACGCGAAAATTATCACTTTTACAGTACTTACATGTTGAGATTTTCATGACTGGTTTGTTCACATCATGTTGAACTCAAAAGTCATCAAATGCTTTATTTTAACTGTATTAAATCTAGGTGACACGTTTGATAAAGCTAATTCCCTATTTCCTACATGTAAATAAATACTCCCCATTCCTCACATTAACCATTGAGACCAAATTGGCTGAGAAATCAAGATGGAATGCCAACAGAAAAAAGTGCACCCATACCTCAGAAACCTCATTAAAACTATGAAAATAGTGATCTTGCATGGCCGGCCTTCTTGAGTCAACATGGACCCCCCCCCCTTCCACCACCCTCTGGCATGTTTTGGCCTGTTCTTTACAGACCCACTTAACTAACCATGTTAACCAGTCATTACATTGTACAGACTTTTATCAGCCCATTCCACTAGGGCAAAGTTCACTTGATAACGTGTATTAATGTGCTAAGAGTCTCGACCTTTTAGGTGGGTATTTGAGAATGAGAAATGGTACCTGAATCCCAGCAAGGTCAGGACTCACTACTTGCATGCGTGTGGTATTCTGAACTTTGTATTTGAGAATGAGTATGATTACAGGGTATTTTTGAATATAAAGTACTCAAGTTTGCTCTTTTTTGACAATAAATAGTACAGGGCTGCACAGGATTTATGAACAGACCTAGGTGGCAGAATATTTGAAGAAAAGTGTGGGGCTAAATCATTATGAAGGGTTGGCCTGGTCAGTGAAAATTGCTCCACAAAAGATGCCCACCAAGATAGGAAGTGACTATGTTTTTATATTCAGATCAAGACTTTGAGTTTCACTGAAAAGTTGTGGGGTCAAATCCCTCCCTCCTTTTCCAAGAAGCAGTACGGTAGCCTTCCGTTTTCCAGTTTCTGCCACAAGTAAGCTGATATGCCACACTAGTGTGAAATGACTTCAGATTTTGAAATACATGGGAAGAGGCACAGAAACAGAAAAATGAAAAGCAGAAAAAATCTGAAGAAATATCATTGATGGTGAGAAAGCAGAAAAGCTGAAAAGATATCATTGATGGTGAGAAAGCCAAAATATTGTGTAGTCATGATTTGATCATTTTATGATACAATCCAAAAAAAAAATTGTACTTTTAACATTCCAGTATCCAAATTCATTCCTAGATGCAACAGATTTGATTTCTTAACATACCCAAGCATGCAGTGCATTGAATCGTGCCCTCTAGAGTTGAGGTTACGGCCGGTTCAATAGCGGGCCTGTCACAGTGCATGTCAGTCAAATCCGCACTCCCAACTCACCGGCAGGAAGAATGGGCTGGTGATATGATGAGTAGTGACAACAAACAAATCGTACACAGGCTATTTGGATTCCAAATAAACCGGGGTTAACCCTGGCAGAGCTGAGAAAGTTTGGCCAGCGGAAGTGCGAGCCATGTAACCATGTTTTCTGTGGTGGAGTGCTATGGACTTCGGCTCTCCTTTATGTTCGTGAAGTGTACAGTTAACACCAAAAAGGGGGTTGCCAACACTCCAGGACAACCCAAGCAACAATTAATTTTCCCCATGCTAATTATTCTCCAAAAATTGATAAAAGAGCATACAATATGCAGGGGGCGTAATACATAGTAATTAGCGGAAAAAAATTCCCTGAGGGCAAAATTTGTGCAGTCTGAAAGAATCAGTTCCAAAAATGAAAGGTATTACTTGGCCAGATCCACTCAGTTGAATCAAAACCACGAATGGAACACCAAGTCCATGTGGGTGACTGCACTTTATCGAAGTGGTCACCTTACAGGTTTGGAAGTATGCAGACCAGGTGCAACCATAGATTGGCTTTGGAATTTCAAATTTAAAGCAAAAGGGGGAACCTTTATTTAATCCAGTCGGTGTACTGAAGGCAACATGCCTTTGGTGCCCATGCTTTTGCTCATGAAATCATAGCCCCTACCTGAAGAAAGAGAAAAGTATGGTTAAATTATCCACAGTGAATTGTGAAGTTGAAGTTGTTTTTCAGGTAATTTCGTCTCCATGCGTGTATTCCAAATTTAGCAGATTTTATCTCATAATTTCAAGACAACGACAACTGAAAAGTGTCCAAAATTTGGCATTCACAAGATTGGCATCGCCCTAATGCCCAAATAAGTGACTCACATGCCTAGTCTGTGATCAAATAGCCAAAAGTGCGGTGTGTTTACATTCCAATTTTCCATAGCCTTATTTCAATGTTAGACTATAAGTATCATAGCTAGCCGTACAAACTTATGACTGACTGAAGGAAAGACTATTGATTTGAACAACTTCAAAAGTAGATTCAATTTCCTACTAGAAGATTACCCTATTTGACATGAAAAACTCATCATATTCTGATCACAAGATTCTCTAAATGCGTGAACTAACATTAAACCATTCTGATGTGAGTGCATGTGTGCTCAGAACATACTGATATTCATCCACTTTGTCATTTCTCCGGTTTGATTTAAAGAATATTTATTCTGTAATGAAGAATTCTGTATTTCTCATTCGTTAAGAATACTCTGACAATTATGAAAATATTTCAATCACACTGCAGACATTGTCTTTTAAGGGGAGCAAGAGTGAGCACTCCTCTGCAGCTCTCCTTAAAGGTGCAACGAGGGATTTCACATATCAGGTGCCCCTAAAAAAATCGAAAGTTCTGATTTTTACCCTGATGTAATATCCCCATCTGAAAGGATTAAGCTGAGAATCTTTCTCTGGTACAAAAATAGGAGCGTATAGGAGCAAATATGAAATTCAGCCTATGTTTTACATTGAAATATAAACAAATCAAAATCACCTTTTTTCTCTCTTTTAAGACATTTCTGTAGCCAAATACAAGGTAAGAAATCTATCGAGTGTCAAATCTATATGAAATTACTATTATGATACAATATTTGGGTATCTCAAAATCTCTCGTTGCACCTTTAAGTGCATTTGATCACTCTGCAGCTCTCCTTAAAGGGGGATGGGCCGATTGATAGAATGTACTTCACCCCAAAACTCCATCTGTAAATTTTTGTGCCGATATTTCAATCCGTTTTGATGTGAGACCTAAAAACGTGATTTTGTAAGCCCCATAGAGTGCTGTGTAAAATTAATATTGGTCGACCAAAATGGGGTATATTTTCGCTCATAACTTCCAAACTAATCATCCTTTAGCCCTAAGATTTCACAGGGTAAATGAGAAAAATAGTAGCTTTCTTCTAATACCAAAATTTGGACCACTTCCGGTAAAATTTGGGGTCCCTGGGGACGAGGCTATTAGCGATCGGGCCATGGACCTTTAAGTGCATTGTAGGAGAGTGATTTATAACTCCTCTTGGAAGATCAGTCTGCAGTGGCAAATGTTCTTAATTTCTCCCCTGATACTCTCCTTAATTTGACACGGAGAGCTTTTAGGAGAGCACTACCTCTTTAAAAAGACAATGTCTGCAGTCACTGACCATATGATTGTCTTGTGGAGATCGTTGGAGAAGTGAAATAAGTGCAGAATTCTTATCCTCAACATATTTTAAATATTTTGTCAATTAATCTCTCTTTGAATTAAAAATCATGCATTTAAAAATTGATGCCATACAAAGCCAGTGAATTTATCTAATACTGAGATTCTAACTCTTGACAACTTTGTATCTATTTAGGAGGCACCAAGACCAGCAAAGAGCCTACTTCTCCAGAACCGACTCCCGCTACTCCAAACGACACCAAAGCGGATGCGGAGAAACGGCTTTCAACAAACAACGTAGCCAAGAGGACGTCACTACGGTCTTTCACCGATTTGGTACAGCCACAAACCAAAGGTATTTGCTGAGCACCGACAGTTTTGCCAGGCTTTCATGTGCTTCATGTTGCACTATAGCACTCATCCGTCTCTGTTATGAGTTTAATTCTTGCACCCCAATAGTCTATCTCTTTGAAAGAATGTTTTTTGTATTTCTATGCATTAAGCCACAAGTTAGAATTGTTCTTGCACCTTTGCTCAGTGAGCATTGTTTGGTGACAATTTAACATTGTTGCTTCATTGTATTTGTCCAGTTATCCATTGCTTACCAGCTTTCTTTGAAGATTGTCACTCAACAGTGCTCAAAGAGCATGCAGCACAAGAATTGAGTTTTAAGGTGTTTTAACACCTTAAAAAGCATGTTAAAGTCCTTAATTCACTCAATTTTTCTGATTTCAGAATACTGATATATTATAAACAAGAAATATTTTAACTACGGCAAAGTAAATGTAAAAAAAATGCATTTTGTATTTTTTCAGTTATCTAAGTGTTCAGTTAAACAGCATGCATTTGCAGATGGTGTTATATTAGGCTTAGGCTAAACAATTTTTTTTTTTAAACCTTCATAGAACATAAATTAAAATTTAAAGTACTGAATAAAAGAGGGGTTCGCTTTTGTTATTTCTCTTAAGAAACATGGTGAAGCTAAAAATTTATGCCTTCTAATGTACCCCTGGAGTGGCTGTAAAATTTATTTATAAGCATAGCTATTTTGATTTTGCCTGCTTAAGTAGCATGTTGTATATTTTTGTATGAAAGACTTTTTGTTCTGATTATTGAAAGAGCCTTGACTTGATTAGTTTATGTATGATTTTGGATCATCTGAGATCCATAAATTTACTCTAAGAAATTATAATTTGAGGTTCACTTGTATTCTTTGCTTAATTTTAATTAGGACATCAAGGAAAAGTTTGCTCTAAAGATATTTTATACCTATTGTGCAAAGCTATATGTTTGTGCTTTCTTTGTTGATATTTTTCTCTAGCTTTATCTTCTATATGCACTGTATTTGTTGTGTTTAGTTTCCTGTTTTAGATTTGTTTTTTGTAGCACTTTGCTAAGCCAAATCAGTGCAATTTATTTCATCCCTTGGACAGGCACCGACGATATAAGGGGGCTGAAACGTTCAAAGCGATACGGAACAATATTTAAAGATGGTAAGAAAATGTTGCAAATCTTGGAAGGAAGAGGGAGGTACAATGACTTTGTTGACTCAACTGGACTTTGACATAATTCGACTCGACTCAGCTGTGTGATTATTTGATCCGTTGTTCTGGATAATCCAAGAAAGCCTGTACAGGAAGCTTATTTCCATTACACTACATAAAAAAATTATCAGATTCTCATAGCCCTCATCCTCACTTTTGGGGATAAGGGCAAACTTTTTTATTTTCAATTTTCTTCAATTAATGTTTTCAATTCTGAAATTTTGATGGATAATAGGCCTTATTGTTGTGTTATTAATATTAATCAACCACAGTCATTTTCATGTGATTTTATAGATGTCTAGGGGGTCTATTCCTCAAACTTAAAATAAAAAAGGCCTTGCTATTTTTTCCGATGCAGCCGAAAGTTGGATGTAATATTAATTTTCTGTAACGACTGCCATATTTTAGTGTCATTTAGTAAAAAAAAATTTAAAAAATATAAAATGCCCACCCTCCTCACTTTTCAGAGGCCACTTCTACGAGAAACTACTAATTAATTTTAAGTGGCCTTAGGATCCATAATATCACCAGGATGGATTGGGACAGTCACAGGTGAAGACCCTTCTCCTTTAGAAACTGACTGGAAATTACACATACTGTTATTAATCTCTACACATGGTCTCTATGCATGGCATGGGATTGACAGCTTTATGTCCCCTCCAAATGACAAGTTGTTTTCATGGTTCAGTTCCCCAATTCAATATCAACCATGAAGGGACGGGTGAGATGTTTAATATAGAGATCTTTACCGATCAAATTCAGAATGGGTGAGAACCCAATTAAATTAAAGGAAGTCATTGGTCCCTCAGGGATTCAAACTGGGACCCTTTGCACCAGATACAAGCAACTCAACCACTGACCTACACTTTCTCATCTTGATAACACAACTTGAGACTCTACTTGAAACTTGAATTGACTCGAATTGGGACTCAACTTGGGACTTGACTTGACTTGAATTGGGACTCGACTTGGGACTCAACTCGGGACTTGACTTGAACTTGACTCGAATTGGGACTCAATTTGAGTCTCAACTTGGGACTCGACTTGGGACTCAACTTGATTACTGATGCTTTTTCCCATTTGACTTCACTCATGACTTGGAGCTTATAACTTGAATAACAAGTTCAGGATTTAACAGTGGGATTCTGCTTCCCCATTTATAAGTTTTATTAACAATTTGAACTTTTCTGACGGAAAAACAAAATACAGGGAAGGGTTCGAATCACTTGGTACTAAAAATGTTCCCAGAGCTGCTCTGGTCACGTATGCTTCATACTAAAACACCTAACAAACTGCAATATTCTTAGAATCTAGGGACTATGCTGCTTTAATGATTTTGGCTGGTATTCTGAAAGGGAGACTAACTTTACGCCTGGGTTTAAACCAGGGTTAGTCCTACATGAGTGGACCTTTTTTTCTTCCAACATGCTCTAAAAATGTACTGTAACAGGTGAGAAAATTCCTCATAGATGGGTCATTCCGGCCCATCTATGAGGTTTTCTCATCTGTTACATTTTTAACTTTCACAGTATTTTGTAAGAAAAAAAAGGTCCACTTATGTAGGACTAACCCTGTTTTAAACCATACCAGCCATAGTGTGCTGCTTTGCTGGTTTGGTGGGATGGTATACATGTCTGGGTGGTACTAAGGCACTCTTTTCTCTCCTTGGGATCACAACCTCTTTTGAGGTCGTGGGCTCTCATGAATGGTGTTGCAAAGCTAACTTTGAAAAAAGAAAAAGGTGTCAGAAAGTTTCTTGAATAATTCAGAAAAGCAATCATGAAAAATAGAGGGGCTCCTCTTCCAAAAAGGGACCATTATACAGGGTGAGTCAAAAAAAACTTGACCCTGATTGTGTCCACCATTTTGACAGTCGTTAAAATCAAGTAGTCGGTTTTCTGCTCTGTCCACAGATTCACATTGAAATGAACGGTGTTCAGCGAAGGAAATCAGTGTCCAGAAGAAATCAGCTAGGTATTCACTGCAGTTTTGATTCGAAGGCTGTACTCGGCCTATACTTAACCGATTGGAATTATCTTTGCAGCAAGCAAGCAATTAAGCTACTAATGAATAAGCTTTCCGCAGATACCACATATTTTAGATCTACATGGTGAGTCAAAAAAACTTGACCCACCTGGATTATATCCGCCATGTTTAATTTTGAGTAACATAATACCTAAATATTTGTATTTTTTTTACTTTTTTTATTTTTTTCATTATCTTTAATTTGCCGCAAGATCATTTACAGCTTTTTGAGAATAGACACGAGCGACTGGCCGTTTAATCAAGTAGTCTGTTTGCGCTCTGTCCCGGAATGCACATTAAAATGGAATGGGGCGTTCAAAAGCAAATCGTGTCCAGAAGAAGGAATCGGACTATTTATTGACTACAGAATAATGGTGCTATTTACCCCCACAAAATTCTTTCCACAATTTACCAAACTGCCCTCTTAAGCATTTCTACGGTCCTCATCAACGCATAAAGATCATTTGAAAACAACTTGATCCACAATATCAGTTTCTGGAGGAGTTGAATGATCGTACCATAGAAGGACCAAACACTCGGCGACAACCTTTGAGGTTTAAAGTATTGACCTAATATTTGCAGACCAAAATTGCCACATCTGAAAAAAGTGTTTCTTATAAACGTAACCCTTTTCACGGGCTTTTACAACACCTTTTAAGATACCACTTTATTTGATATAACATAGACATACCCTTATCATCATTTTGGGGGGAGCATTCTGCTGATTACCGCCGTGCATTCAACTGGGAATCCGGGGATAGGGGTAAAAGCTGACTACTTGATTTCAAAGAATGTAGCTCGGGCTATACTTATCCGACTGGGAATTATCTGTGCAGCAATATGACGATAATGAAAGAATAAGCTTCCAAGATACCACATTATTGTTCTAGATATATATTAGTTAAGAAATTCAAAATGGCGGACATAATCAGGGTCAAGTTTTTTTTGACTCACCCTGTATATTATTTAAAAATTCAAAATGGCGGACACAATCAGGGTCAAGTTTTTTTTGACTCACCCTGTATATTATTTAAAAATTCAAAATGGCGGACACAATCAGGGTCAAGTTTTTTTTGACTCACCCTGTATATATCTTAGTTTACCAATGTCAATTAAACCCATTTGATCAGCATTAGACAGGCCATTAGACTCTGCTGGCTAAAGAGACAAAAGAAGAGTGTTTGGGGTGGCCCCCAGTTGATCATTTAAAAATGGGATCTGGTGCAAAAAAAGGTTGGGAACCCCTGTACTAGGATTTGGTGTCAGAGCTGATTGCCAAATTTCTGACACTGTCTAGGTACTGAGTGCTTTGTAATCAGGCACATTCAGAACCCACTTCATGATATTTACTAAAGTGGAATCTGGTCATGTATCTAGATACAGGGTACTTTGTAGTCACACATACAGAGAACCTACTATATGGTGTTCACCAATGTGTGCGGAATCTGGCTGTGTATCTAGATAGTGGGTACTCTGTAGTCACACTGTAAGTACACATGGAGTACCTACTATGTGGAATATGTGTATCTAGATAGTAGGTACTCTATAGTCACACATGGAATACCTACTACATGGTATACACCAAAATGAGAAATATTCCTGTGTATCTAAATAGTGGGTATGTCATAGTCACTCTAGAGTACATATGGAGTACATACAACATGGTGTTTACCAAAGGGAGGAATGTGGTTGTGTATCTATACACCTGGGTACTTCGTATGTGCAGAGGACCTGGTCGTCAGTAAAGTGGGGAATCCGGTTGTGTATCTTCATTGTTAACCATGAGTACCTTGTCTCCAAACCACTGATAGCTTCACCCAATTCATATTTGGGCATAGTTCATAACAGCCACCTCCAAAATGGTGAGTTAGTGGCCATACCGAAATACAGAGCACTCTACATAAATTCAAGAATTTTGCAGTTTGTGGTCACAATTGTCAATCGGCTTTGCTTTTTACTTTATGCTCTAGCTAAATTGCATGCAAAAGATTTTTGTTAATATATATAATTGTGCTTTGCATGTATATATATATCTATATCTATTGCTGAATTTAACACAGGGAAATTATGGCTTTTGATTTGAGGTGAGCAAACCTTTACCACTAGAGTCCAGATTGTAGAATATTAAACTATACTCTGTTCGATCTCAAGTTTGGTGGTGACGTCACTGCGCTGTTGCGTTTTGCACAAGAGAAATGCACGCGTCAACCTTGAAATTGCAGCATTTACGCATGCGAACAAAGGCGGCGCATTCCAAACGCTTAAGCGAATGCAAAGTCGCGTCATGACGTCACCCCCAAACTCGAGACCGAATAAAGTATAAGTTAAAATTCCTCCTTAGGCCAACTGAACCATAACATGCTGGAACAGGGCTAACTTGAACATAACCCAAACCAATACCAACAAATATCGGGTAGATATGAGGTAGCTTGGCTAACCAAAAGACAAGGAATCCTTGTTGTTCCACCATTACATCTCATATGACAACACTGGAACTCTAATGTTAGCCCTAAACCCTGAATGCTAACCGTGGAGACAATACATTGAATAATCTGATCCTAAACCTGATCCAAAATCTCAGTCCCTATCCCAATCTCAGTGCTTATCCATATTTTGATCATAATCTCTTTTCTAATCCTAGTTCTGATCTTAATATTAATCCCTGGCTTAACCTCATCCTCATCACCAGAATTGCAGTGAGGTGTAATAAAACAAATACTACATGGTTTATATCAGAGAAATATGGGTAAATAAGGCTCTTCACACTGAGCAGGAGATCGATCTACTTTTGCGATCAACCGCCGTCTGTAGACTTCAAACCAGCCATGAAATTCATTACAATACTTCACCAACTCTGACAAACACATCGCTGTTGTGCTTCCTCAAATAATGGCACACGTCTGCTAAATGCACTTTTGTTAGACACTATTCGCCATGTTGAATTTCCTTGTTCATCCCAATAACATTTCATGAAGAAAAATGCACAATTTCTGTGCAGAAACAAACCAAGGTGGCAAGTCATGTCACTTAAAAGATGGCCATGTACCTCAGTATTAATTAAAAAGGCAATGACAACAACTTCTATAAATGCCTCAGAAGTATTTCGTGAAAGCAGCAGCTCATTTTGGAAAGCTTTAACATCGTAACTAAGTTGTTATTGTGCATGTGCATCTAGTAATCAGAAAACGGCTGCATTAATCTTAAAAAACAGGGATTGATTGCAAAAGTGGATCGATCGCCTGCTCAGTGTGAAAAGCCTTATTATTTTCCTTCCGTGCTGGCTACAGGCCCATCACCCTTAACCTTTTGAGTTTGGGGGTAATAGGCCCATAGCCAGTGACTGCGAAAAATAGAGCGCCCCAGTTCTCCACTAACCACACAGTATTAATTGTGAAACTTAAGTATCTTGTTGGAAAAAAAATTCCTATGAGATATATACCATAACCTTTTTAAATGTTCTTTAGAAGCAAAAAATAGCTCCATAATTTTCTGGAATTGGAATAATGTTGGGCACTAAGTATAGCCTCATCACAAATCTAACTTTAATTTATTTACCCTAAACAGTCTACATTCTTTTAAATAATTGGTTTGTACTTTTAGTAATATGAGAAAAGTTAAAATTTATTGTTTTCGTTTCAATAGAAGATGAACCAGCCTCCATCCCTTCACCCGAATCAGAAACCAAACCAGTGCCTAAGCCATCAACGCCCACACCAACGCCGCCACCAGAAGAAACGAAGGAAGAAAACGAGAAGGAACAAAAAGCACCGACACCACCAACAACAAACGGAACATCAGTGCTGGACAAGCTTGCAGAGGAGGAGGATAATGTAAGTTTACACCAGGGTGTAGGGCCGTACGCAGGATTTATTTAGGGGACGCAGGGCTTCAAAAAAGTGGACCTTTTTTTTTGGCAAAAGTGGACCTAACCTCCCATCAAAAATGACATTTTTGGGACTTCTTGAACATTTCATCACCAACTTTTCTCTAAATTTTGGACCTTTTTATCAACACAATCAGAAATAAGTGGACCTATTGCCCTTTTTGTGAAATTTGGGGTGCAACCTAACCCTCTCCCCCCCCCCCAAAAAAAAAAAAATTGGACTTTTGAACATCTCATCAACAAAAAAGTGGACTTAATTGTGAATTTTTCTAGTAGATCTTTTGCCCCTTTCATGAAATTTGGGGGATGCGACCGCACCCACCGATCCCCCTGCGTATTGGCCTGCCAAGGTTTTTTTTAATGTAGAAAAAAATAGTTAGCAGTTTTTAGGGTCAGTTAGGTTATGCCTTATGATTAGAGCAAATTCAGAAAATTTGGTTTGTGATATTTCCTCAGGAATCATGAACTATTGCTTTAAAGCCAATGTTTAACCAACTCTTCCCTTTAATTACAGTAATAATCTGTATAAATCAAAAGCACAGTCAACCTGAAATTACAACTAACGAGTCTAAGAGGTAACCGAATCGGTTTACATTGACTATGACACCCCACGCTGGCAAGCAATTTGCCCAGCATAAAGTAATAGTCATGTTAGAGTACGTTTTAATCAATCAAATTAAAGCTTAATGCGCACCTACAGAGGATATGTTTTAATTTACGCTGTCTGCCACGGCGGCAGGGCCTGCAGGCACAGGGCTTCTGGGATTTAATTGGACACCGGGTCTGCTTAGAGCCGGGGGTTTGTCCTTAAATTGGGTCGGTCAACTTTGGCAGTTTTGATGAGATTGTGATATTGTGTCTTCACAAACACACGCAAAATAGCTAAATGTAATTGAATCATATAACCTTTGGGAGGGTATAGGAGATGGTATCTTGACCAATGTGGAAGGTGACAGTACTAGCTTGTAGGTACCCCCAAGTTGGGAAAGTAGATGTCGGTTTGTGGTATTTTTCAGTGTCCTGTCTTGGAGACTGTTTCTCTATACTTTAATAAAGGGACATTTTACAGGGTGGGCAGAAAAAGTTTTCAAATAGCACCACCTTTATTGTGTCTTCTGTAAGAGGGCACATAGGGAGTGTATCTGTGGTAAAATGTTGACCTAAATATTGAACCAAATTTTAACCCTAAACATAAATTGGCTGCTGTTTCCACATACATGCACACATTTTCATGCCACTTTTATGTAATGGTCCTTGGGTAAATGCCCCACAGTTACTCCTCTTATGAGTGGGGTCAAAGGCCATTTGGGGGTCATGGCCCAAAAATGCTCAGAATTAAAAAATTGCTTGGTGTATCCACATATGTCGATTGATTTTCATGACACTTGGATACAATGCTCCTTGGGTAGTGACCCACATGTCGGTGACCTTGGTGACCTCATGTGACCTTTATGGCCCCCAAAATGGTCAGAATTATAAAATTGCTTAGTGTATCTACATATGTCGATCAATTTTCATGACACTTGGATACAATGGTCCTTGGGTAGTGTCCCACATGTCAGTGACCTCATGTGACCTTTGTCCCCATTCACAAACCGCAGCGACACTTGCATTCTGTGAATAAACTATTTTTTAGATGAAATATCAATTAGGCTCAAAAGAAAGGTAACATTTGGAAATTTGTTCCGTATACATTTATTGCAGAAATTAACTTGACATAGCTAGTTCAAATTAAAATTGGGGATTTGTTTTCTCTTTCTCCCTCCCCCCCCCCACTTTTTTTTGCCCACCCTGTATGATTCATAACCATGGTTAGTTAGCTTAACCAGGCTCAACTGTCAGAAAAGTGGTCATACCTCGGCTATGGCCACCTTCATTGGCTACCATGCTTGACTAATTATCATATAATTCATATTTAAAGAATATATGCTTTTGATATCTTGACTTAGACCGTGTCAGCTCAAATTTGTTTGTATTTCTGAAATAGTGGTATTCGATAATTTTTAAAAATGCATTCTGAATAGGTTCAGAAACTGTGGAGATGGTTTGTATCGCATAGAAAGAATGAGAGAGGGAATGTTAAGACACCTTTACAGTTTCCACTCTGTATATATATATAAATGGCCTATTTTTTCTGTTTTCCTTTACTCTCATTCTGAGTTAGCAGTAAGTGAATATGTACAAGAAGTCACTTTGCAGGAAAGGTTAAATGTAATGGTAGGAGTCAAAGTTCGTCTTTAACTTGTTTAGCTCCAATTCTGTAAGACCACAAGATGACTTTTAAGTGGACTGCTTTCAAATTCATTGTTGGGTAATGGTCTACATAGCGAGTCCTTAGCAGAAGAGGTTACATATTCAAGGTGGATGTTCATTGTTGTTATCTGGTACATCTAGCTTGGTTTTTCTGTAGTGATAAATCATAAGAGTTGGATCCTGACTTTTCAATTAAAGGTGCTTGTTCCGATTTTTGGGTAACATGTTATCTACTTGGTATGAGAGCCTGACACTTGTATACACGGGCCACCAGGTACCGTGGGAAACAAACTTGCGGTTTTGATGCTAGACGCAATCATGCATAGTGCAACACCCTATTCAATACTGTGCTAATATTGATGGTTAACCACTAAAACGGCAGTTTTTTGTCAGTATCTTGAGAACGAAATGGATTGAAAGCTGAAATTTCAGGAAGACAATGAGAAAAATACGGCCTGATATCAAAATTGATACTACTTCTGGGTAAATCAGGGGGGTCCCAAAGACAATCAGAACAAGCACCTTTAACTGAGTATCAACTTTTTAAAGAAAAGAATGAATATCTTACTTCTCTGTTCATATTTTCCACATTGCTATATTTTCCACATTTTACATAAAGTCGTATTTAATCATAAATATCTTTCTTGTATTTGTGAGATACTGGCTCCATAAATCGCAGTAAACCTGAACTATGAGCAAAGGATTGACACTTAATATAAGGTGGATTTTGCTCAAGATAACATCAAAAATGTTTTAAGCAGATTGAGCTAATACAAAACCGCACACAAATCCCGGCTAATCCCCACTTCACCTCTTAACGTTCAGTAATTCTGTCTGATTATTAAAATCTAATCAGATAACTGTAACCATATTTTAAAATTTGATGTAATTATCTCATTATACAGGCCTTATTAATACCAGCTTATCATAGTGATAATCACAGATTTGATATCCTTAATTTTCCCCGGAACCAAAATCACATAAGAACTTGGTCGCATTAAGAGGAACTTAGCCTACTTTGGATGGCCAAAGTAGGGCTGATATCTTTAGCATGTACGTAATCTTGGTTTGAGAGTTGAAGCCTGTAGGAGTTTTTATCAGTATTGGGCTGTATAAGCCTAGGCAAGAAGCTTATGGTGTATATCCTTTCTCTTATATGTTTAGCATGGTTTTATTTTATTAGCCGGTTGTGAGGTTTTTAACTTTATTTTCAGCAAGCCCTTGGTAAGGTTATTATGAGAAAAATCTTCTCTAAAAAAAGTAGATTTATTTTTGCCCCATCTTTTAATCTGCCTATGTCGGTATAGTATATAAATTGGAATGCCAAACAAGGGTAGTACACAGTTAAAGCAGGATCACTGTGAGAACGTGACAGCGACTCTTGTCGTTAAAAGATTTTTGTTTTAAATTGATGAGAAATGAAGTATAAAGTTAAACTTGTATGGATGGAATAATCACTAAAAATTACAAGTTGTACTTGGAGTATAGAATACTGCACCACTAGAGACAGAGGATGTGATATCGCTTGTATTTGGGATTATTTAGTGTGAGGATTGGTTAGTTCATCGTGGAGATATACTTGTGGATACATATGCTGGAACAACTCGATGGAGTGTTTGGACCCTTTCTGGCAAATAGAAAGGTTTGGATCTTTTAGGAGAAATTGTGATGTTACGGATCAATTTCCTTTCATGCCGCAGATAACTACAGATTCTTGTGGAATAAGTTGGTCCTAGAGCTGGTGTGGGTCCAATGGAAAAAGTGCAGGACTCATGATCATTAGGCCATTTAATTGTGAGTTCGAGCCCCGTCATAGCCATTGTGTTGTGTCCTTGTGCAAGGCACTTTATCTCGCTTGTTTCACTTTACCCAGGTGTAAATGGGAAGCTGTTATATGAGTCATACTGTGCACCGTTATAATGGCTGCCAAATTTTCAATATGTAAAAGTGTGACATATCCTAGTGACAGTGGAATAAATGTAAAGCGCTTTGAGATTTATATAAAGTGCTATATAAATACTTGCATTTACTTATTTTTTAGTTGCATGATAATGTGCATCAACTTGAATCAGTCTTGAGAAAAATCTTACCAGTTAGTTACTGCCTTTTAATACGATGCACAGGAATTACAAGACACAAATGACTATATCTTGGGAGAATATGCGGCATTGGAAAGAGAGCAGAATGAGATTGATGAGAGGGCAGCATTTGTGGAGAAGGCACTACGCAGAGCAATGGAAGAAGGTAGGGTTGTAATTTATGTGTTTTTAAATGACTTGCGTGACTTGGTAGGATCCTTTTTGTCATTGGTTGAAATCATATTTTTTTTACCTTGTAAGATCATTAAGGGGGGGGGGGGGTGGCCCAATTTAAGGATATGAAGTTTTCATCTTAATAGATTGGCCTTCACTCCAAAACCCCATCTGTAAAGTTTTGCGCCGATATTTCAATCCGTTTTGATGCAAGAGCTAAAAACATGATTTTGTAAGCCCCATAGAGTACTGTGTAAAATTAATATTGGCCGACCAAAATGGGGCACATTTTCGCTCATAACTTCCAAACCAAACATCCCTTGGCTCTAAGATTTCACAGGGTAAATGAGAAAAATAGTAGCTTCTGATACCAAAATGTTGACCACTTCCGGGGTATAATCCGGGGCGATTGTGCCATGGACCTTTAAATGTGTCATGAACACATATGAAAGTATCCAAAATGGGTTTGGGAAGTACCTAAAATGGGTATAAAGTTTTTCATAGGGCGATATGCACTCAAATGGACAAATGCTATTATAGGTAAACAAGTGTTTGGTTTGTTTCAAAAGAAAATGGTGGGAAGCTATATGATTTATCTATAGTTTTGTTCAGTTTTATTTTAGGCTATTTTTCAGCCTCTTCGTGACTGAATAACTTTTATTTCTGGAAAAATACACTGATGTGCAAATTGTAAAAGCTATGACCTGATGAAATAAACTTTTTTGCCTAATTCCATATTGGCATTCATCTTGCAATGCCAAAATAGTATGGGGTGCTCCAGAAGGTGTATTTGAGTCCATCCCACAATGCACAGTTTTGGAAATTTAACTAATTATGGTCACATTGATCCCACAAAAATCCTATTCTTAACACACAAAAAACACTGAATTTTCGGATTTTAGTCCACAGGCACTGGCACTAGTACATTAGTGTAATTCTTTAGCACAATCATGAAAAGTTTGTGTTTCTAAAACTGTTAGAACACTTTTTATTCTAATGGTACTGACATGTGTATACAGAATGGTAAAGGCACACTGAATGCATTGTGGGATTTTGTGATTTAAAATCACTCTGGGTGTGTGCTTCAAAAACATAAACAAGTGAAAATATGGGATATGAGTTTTCCTACAAAATGAAACATTGCCTTTTGGACATTACAACCTGTGAATTGTTGTCCAAGGAAAACGTGCACTGAAAACAAATATATGCATGTTAGTATAAATGTTCTCCCTCATGGGGTATATGAGCAAATTGTCTGATTGTGATGTATTTGTATATATAAAAACCCCTGCGATAGATAGTCCAAATTCTTGATCGCGGACTTGGAAAAACAATATTTGCGCAGACTGTGGTGTAGAAAATACTTATCTAATCTGTCGTCTATCTAATCAGGTGGTGACGAAGACGAAGCTCGTTAATGCAGGAATGGTTCGAACTCGTCAACAAGAAGAACGCCCTCATCAGAAGAGAAGAACAACTGAATGCTATGTAAGTGATACAGAAGTAAAATTTGGCTCTTAAAATTAATATTGTTTCTCGTTCGCAGTGACCTCTGAAAAAGTGAGGTGGGAAGGCAGTTTTTTATTTTGTTATTTTTTGCTAAATGAACACTAATTCAGAGATTGTAACTTTTCCGGCCATAAATAAAAAAAAATCCCGAAAATGTATAAAAAAAAAAAAAAAAAAAAAATTATTTTTTTTGTTCAGTTTCTGAATCAAAGTGTTAGTGGTAAAGGTATAACTGCCATCAAAAACACAAGTTTAAGTACCAATTTTATTTTGGCGAAGGGGTCTTGTACTCCAAATCACGTGAAGAAAATATGTCCCCGGCACTCAACCAGATGCTACGCTAAAAATTGGCCTTCCCGTCAGGTCAAATTTTGGGATTTTAAGGAAATGGGGAACTACCTCTGTTTCATTTCGACTAAACATATGGACTCTTTCCACCAAAAATTGATGTTACCACCAACTTTATCCGCATCAGAAAAAATGTTGAGGGTGTTTTTATTTAAGTTTAGCAAGAATAGACCCCCTAGAGGTCTCGAAAAGCACATTGAAAGTGACAGTGATTGATTACCCAGATCACCTTTTAAACTACCTTATAGGAATGCTTTAATGGATCTTTCGATTTCTATTACTTACATACCACTACTACTTGGCAATACTTTTAAAAAGTGGAACTAACAAATGAACAAATATTTCCCCAAAATGTTATACTATTCTTTTAATAATAGGATCTGGATTTCTGTTTGTTCATTTAAAAGAGGCAAGCAAGTGATAAAGCTCATGCATTGAAGTGTGCGAGAGTGGATTACCTGGGGTTCTAGTTAGGTTTAGGTAGGTAGATGCCTTGAGAGTCTGAAGTGGGAACCAGTTTGTCTACACCATTTCTTGTCCCCCGCCAACTTAGTTGGCAAAGGGGATTATAGAAATGCCCTGCGTCCCTGTGTGCGTCGCGTGTGTTGGTGTGTGTGTGTGCGTTGCGTGCGTACCACGCATATCCTCTGGATATAAGCAAGTGTGGGTTGTCCATCTTCGCAACATAGATGCATCTCAAGTAGGCATGGGCTGGGATGTAAAGTGGGTCATGTGACATAGTCAAAGGTCAAATATGGTAAAAAAAATAGGGTCCAAAATTGGTATCAAAAATAGAATTATTGTTATAAGCCTTGTACAGATATCTTTTGATCTAAGCAAGTAGGAGTGTCCATCTCGCCCATAGATGTCCACCAAGTAGACGGTGTTGGATGAGTTCGGGAGGTGGAGGCATGTGGCATGGGGTCAAAGTCAATATGGTCAAAAATGGGTCAAATTTGTCAAAAATAAGTATATTGTTATAAAGCTTGTAAACCCAAATATTTGATTAAGCAAAGTATGGGTCCCCATCTTCGCACCATAGATGTCACCCACGTTAGACGGTTGAGTTCGGAGGTGGGGTATGTCGCATGGGTCAAAGGTCAAATTGTGCAGTCAAAAATTGGAGATTAAAGTGATTATAAGCCTGGCCAATTGTGGCAGGATGATGAACTTGGGTGAGGTGGCTGTGGTCAACTTTCCCAGTGCCGAACCCCGAAATAATTGAAGGTCATTCTAAGTCATGCGGGGTCATCAGGTCACATGGGTTAAGATGGCCTTGTTATAACCCTTGCAAATGTGGTTAGGCTGATGTGGTGAAACTTGGTGGTTGTGGTCAACATATCGTGCCGAAAAATTTGAGGTCATTTCAAGTGTCATGCGGCGGTCATTCAAGGTCAAATAGAATTAAATTGCTATAGCCCTTGTCAATTGTGGTAGGATGATGAAACTTGTGGGGTGTGGTCAACATTCAGTGCCAACAAATTTGAAGGTTATTTCAAGGTCATGCGGGGTTATTCAAGGTCACAATGGAAAGTAAATTGCTATAGTCCTTGTCAATTGTGTAGGATGATGATGAAACTTGGTGGGTGTGGTCACGCATTCAGTGCCAAAAAATTTTTGAAGGTCTTTCAAGGTCATGCGGGGGTTACATCCAGGTCAAATCACTAAGTATGTTGGTGTTAGGATGAAACTTGAGGGGTGTGGTCAACATTCAGTGCAAACAATTTTTATGGTCATGTCACAGGTCTGTGGGGTCATCCAAGGTCAATCCATACACATAGTAGTAGTATGGTCATTAAACCTGATGGGTGTGTACGCATTCATTGCCGAAAAATTTGAAGGTCATTTCAAGGTCATGGGGTTATTCAAGGTCCAACTAACTCAACATGTGGTAGTCATGAAACTTTGTGGCTGTGTGTCAACATTTCTAAACCGAAAATTGTAAGGTCATTTCAAGGTCAAGTAGGGTCACTAAGGTCCAAATACTACAAATAATTGTATGGGTCAATGTAGTCAACATTTGATAACGTCGAATTGCAACTGCTATGGCCTTCCGTAGGTTCAAATTTTGATTTTCAGGAATGGGACTACTCCTCTGTTTCATTTCTGACTAACAGTGATTTCCATCACTAATTCTCCCTGTGATCTTCAAATTATATTTCCCTCCATTTACTATCGAGACGGGCGGGGGACCTTTGTGGTCGAGAACCGCCTGTTGCAATAGGGACCCATAACTATACCAGAGATGAAGAGTTTGGTTCAAATTTAACTCAATTTGCCATTTGTTCTCTCAAACTTTCAACTCTTTTAGCAAATTTGGAAATTTTGGCTTCAGATTGAAGAAATTAGACTCATTCTCGACAAGTTTTTGAAAATTTTGAAAAAGCGACCCATTACTAACCAAAATTGGTGTGAAAAAAGGGTCATTCATATGGTACCAGAAGTCTGAAAATAAGACCCATGTTGCGCACTTTCCGTACACTCTGTATTTCCTACTATAAACCATTACATTACCCTTGGCATGTTTGTTTTTTCCACAGGAAAAGGAGCATGATTTAGAGACCAAATATGCCATGTTTGAACAGAGAGCTGCTAAAAATGATGGAACTAGAAGGTATCTGGCAATATCTTAAAGGTGCATGAGAGATTTCACATATTATGTATCCCTAAAAAATCAAAGTCCTGATGTAAGCCTTTCCATAAAAAATATCCCCATCTGGAAGGATTAAGCTGAGAAATGGTTCTTTGGTACAAATTTTAACTTCTAATTTCGTATAGGAGCAAATACGAATTCCAGCCTAGTTTTACGTTGAAATTAAGCAAATCAAATCACCTTTTTTCTCTCTTTTACGCCATTCTGTAGCCATTAGCCGTTATCATAAATTCCCAATAGACCCCAAATTAATATTTTGATTTTTATGCCTTGAAATTTTCAACTCATACATTCAAAATAGGCAAACATGGCAAATTTTAATCTGTGTCCTTTATTTTTGGTCAAGCGTACATTTTGGTGGGGGGGGTAACTCTTTTATTGTAGTGTTGTTAATTTAATAAATATTTGCTCTTTAAAGGTGCAGCGAGAAATTTCAAATAGCAGGTCTCCTAAATGTGGAAGAAATTCTGATTTGTGCACTGGTCTAAAGCTTTCCTATCAAAAATATCCTCATTTGAAAGGATTAAGCTGGAAACTGTTTCTTTGGTACGAAACAGATATAAGAACACACATGAACATTACTACTCAACAAATACGAGGGCATAAAAATTTGTATCGTTGAGTGGTGTAATCTATATGAAATTACCTACATATCGGGTGCAGATGGGCTAATACATGGGTCTTAACTTGAAATCTCTCGTGTACTTTGTTTACCTCTTTGGGTTCTTAGTCTTAAATTTGAAAACCTTCATGACGCATAAACCTATGTCCCACCCAAAATAATGGACTGTCAGATGTACAAAGACTCACATAATTTGGTCCATTCTTCTCGGACACATTAATTATTCTTTAAATGATCAATTTATTTTAAAAGTCTTTGTAATAGACTTATCTAGTAGTCTTATCTTGTAGTCTTAAAAAAAATTGTCCAGTTCTTGTCACAATTAATTGACACAATCAATTGACATAAAAATCAATTTGACACAAAAATCAAACCTTTACAACAGTTGGATGTGCTGATATTGAAATGGTTGTCATTTTCAATTTAAAAAAAAATGCTCTTTTTACTTTTTTTAAATCTCACTGCCAGTTGATCACTTAATAGAGATAAGTCGGTCTTGGCCGCCAATTTAGATCAAGAAATGAACTTCCTCTTTCTTTTTTCCCCCAAAGTTGTCCTCAATCAATGATTGGTCACAAATCATCATATCGGTTAAGGCGCCAGGAGAGATCAAAAGAACCCCTATCTCGCTCTCCCAAACTGTATCTAATTACATTAAAGAATGGGGAACAACATTCCAAATTTGAAATCCAATGAAATTTGAACAGCTCGTACAAATCCATTCTTTTATGGCAAGCTTAATTTAACCCCCGATTGTTCTGCTGAATAGGATGACAAAAGCTGCTTATGATTGAGTATTATGTTGCTCTAAAAAAGAGACATGGAAAATTTTGTCATCGAAGAATGGACTGAAAGGAGTACAGTTCATACTTTATTCTGTTAATCTGTGCTCTAGAATAATAGGAGGAAATCTGCTTTTGCTCTTAATGTGGCTAATACCACAGATAACCCCAGATTTAGACGATGTTGAAATCTCTTCAGGTATTTCTCCGTGGGGGCTTTAGAATACCCTCCTTTTGACAGAGGTAAATCTCATATGTAGGATTTGAAAAATCTTTTGAAAAATTAAGAGATTTGGATACGTAATGCGTTAATCTGTGATGATAGACACATTGAAGGTTGTAAGAAATTGGGATGCGTGGAAAGTCAGGGGGAAGAAATCGATAAATTTGTGATTATGCAAATGTCAGATTTAAGTTTTGTTTGTATTTTGTGGACATGGAAACTTGCCAGATTCTAAAAAAATGGGTCCAGATTAGGTTGTGTTAATTTCTTCTACCTTGCCTTTAATCTGTGGAGCTTGAATCGCATGGTTCCTTGCTCTATGTTTCACCACCTTTCTCTCCCTTCTCACCCCATGAAAAGTATAAATAAGTTGTAACCAAATGTTAACTTTAGTATTTGAAAATCTGCATTAAGAAAATAATCATAAAATGAAAAGCATTTTCACTTTTTTAATTATTATTATTAAAACTCTGTTTTTTAATTCCTCTGCTGGTAAATAAGTGAAACTTGAAGATGATAGTTCACTTAAAGCTGCAATGAGAGATTTGGCAGGTGTGTCCAAATAAAATTGAAAGCCCTGGTTTTTGCACTCATTAAAAATATCCCCATCTGAAAGAATTAAGCTGAAAATGAATTTTTTTTTGGTGCAAAATTTGTGAAATTCTGTAAAATTTTAGGCCCAGGAAATATTTCCTTTTGATTCAATGAATAAAAAACGTCTCACAAGTGTGGTGTACCACATTTATTAACACACTTTAGTACAACTTTTTGCTTCTACTATCCAAACGGCTGGGCTGCTTTAACACAAAATTTGTAATCGGATGTTTTTGGTGATATGCTTCCATGTGAAGGATAAAACACATGAAAATTTGGATCATGATTGGGTCAACCACCTTTAAGGCATACTTTCACTCACATGACATTATACTCACATCTGTATAATTCCCATACATTGACTCTCTGATTAGCACAAGGTTTCTGAATTTTGACCCGAGGTGGTTTGTAATTTCCTCCTCAGATTGGCAGAAAACGGAGGAAGAGAAGAAGAGGGAACAGTTACTTCTTGAAGATTTGGTCATCTTAGTCAACAAGAGAGACGAGATTGTACAGCAGCTAGATGCGCAGGAAAGAGAGTAAGTCGTCAGCAGGGCCGTAGCCAGGGGGGTGCGATGTACCCACCCAAATCTCCAAAATTCCAAAAAGGTCCACAAAAATGATGTGTACGAGCGAAGCGAGCTAGGAAAAAATAGGGGTTTTAGGCTTTTTTGGTCAAAAAAGGGCAATATTTGGGCAAAAAGTTCCACTTTTGCCAAATTTACACCCCCTCTATTGTGACAAAGGTCCACCTTTTGGGAAAAAGGTACACTTTTGGAAAAAAATCCGCACCCCCCCACCCCTCAGAAAAAATCCTGGCTACAGGCGTGGTTGTCAGTATGAGTAATGGTGATTGTGATGTTATTGTTGTTACTTAGAGTGGGGAGTACTCTATAAGGAAACCTCCCTGTGGATTCTCAAGTTTGGTTTGGGTAGAGACGTGCCTCCGAGAGTTTGGAAGTAGGACCCATATCTATACCAATTTTTGGCAAAAAAAGGGATCCCGTAGATGACACCAGACACCAGAGACACCAGACATGCAAATTTGGGCCAAATTTAACACAAATTTGACATTTTTTCCTCAAAATCTTGACATTTTTTAAGCAAATTTTTAAAATTATTGCATCAGATTATGGAAATTGGAGTAATTTTCCAACAATTTTAAAAATTTGAGTTCCCGATTGAAGAAAAATTGCCTAATTTTCCAACAAATTTGAGACCATTGCCCATGACACCCATTGCTATACCAAAATCGACATTAAAAAAAGGGTCATTGATATTCCAGAAGGCTGAAAATGAGGCCGATGTTTGTGGCACATTCCCATATGGCCATTTGTGTTGAGTACCCCTCCTCCCGGGAGAAACCCTTATGGACATGCTACAAAAATATGAGTAGTAAAGTCAGCCTTCTGGTATATCACTGACCACTTCTTCAGTGAAAAGTTTGGTACTAACATAGGTCATTTTTTCTGCAGAATTTGTAACCCCCTTCCCCAAAGCTCAAATTCAAGTGCCTGATGTATAAAGAATTCAAGAATTGATGGGCAAAAAATTGATACATTATTGTCAAATTTTAGCTCGAAATTTGCATCATTGGTATATCAATAGATCACTTTTTCTTGGCAAATTTATACAGGCATAGGTGCCACTTTAAAACTTGTGGAGGTATGTCTCTGCCCAATGACATTTTTAGTCTTCCCATTTCCCAGGAATTGGACACACACAGGAAAATAATGGATCCTATGAGCAAGGTGTTGGGTTATTTGTTTTATCTCTGTATCAAAACTTCACTGAGTCGAAATGTTGTGTGGTGGTGGTCGTTATTG
The DNA here is from genome assembly GCA_023653785.1 of Ophioderma brevispina. Taxonomy (NCBI): domain Eukaryota; kingdom Metazoa; phylum Echinodermata; class Ophiuroidea; order Amphilepidida; family Ophiodermatidae; genus Ophioderma; species Ophioderma brevispina. The sequence continues at coordinate 33,500 of JAMKCH010011368.1, forward strand.
TGGGTATTGTTAAATGTTGTATCATCTTGTTGTTGTTGTTGTTGTTGTTGTTGTTGTTGTTGTGATTATGATTGCCTGTCAAAGTGTTCAACAGTCATGCATAAAACATGAATAATCAATGTACTTGTGGTGGCACATAAATTTGTTGTGATTTTTTTAAATGTTGTTCAGAATATGAAGAGCCCTTTCTTATTTCATATTTCATGATTTCTCATTGATGGATATGGAACCTCTGCAAAAGAGGGGGTCAGATTTGGTTTGTCTCTGCTACTGCTATTCTAATTTATTCTTGGTGAATCATACCCGGCAGGACACACGAGTGATAAGTTGTTTGCACATGCTGCATGCTTGGGGGGGGCAGATTGCATTTCCTCTCTTCACTCCATTCCCTGGTAAACACAGAGGTATACAGTCTATTAGGGTCTTTGATTGCCAACAGGCACCAATAGGGGTGGTCCCTTTGCCCCTACCCCAATTTCTTATTAAACATTTTTTGAAAGCTTTGTTCTGGGACACTCACATTGGAAGGTGGTATTGGGATATGATGCCCATAAGATCCTCAGGCCGGGTTTCAGTTCTACTGGCTCCCATTTTAAGCCTCTTTAAAGGTGCAACGAGAGATTTGAAATAACAGGTGTCCCTAAAAATGTGAAAATTCTGATTTTTGCCCTCATGTAAAGTTTTCCATCAAAAATATCCCCATCTGAAAGGATTAAAGGTCCATGGCCCTATCACTAATAGCCTCGTCCCCAGAAGCCCCAGATTCTACCGGAAGTGGTCGACATTTTGGTATTACTACTATTTTTCTCATTTACCCTGTGAAATCTTAGAGCCAAAGGATGTTTGGTTCGGAAGTTATGAGCAAAAATGTGCCCCATTTTGGTCGACCAATATTAATTTTACACAGTACTCTATGGGGCTTACAAAACCAGGTTTTTAGCTCTCGCATCAAAACGAATTGAAAGATCGGCGCGAAACTTTACAGATGGGGTTTTGGAGTGAAGGCCAATCTATCAAGATAAAAACTTCATATTCTTAAATCGGGCCATCCCCCTTTAAGCTGAGAAATGTTTCTTTGGTACAAAAATTGTGAAATTTCTAATTTCGTATAGGAGCAAATACAAAATTCAGCCTATTATTTATATTGAAATATAAGCAAATCAAAATCACCTTTTTCTCTCTTTTAATACATTTCTGTAGCCAAATATAAGGGAAGAAATCTATTGAGTGTCTAATCTATATGAAATTACTATTATGACACAATATTTGGGTGCCTCAAAATCTCTTGTTGCACCTTAAAGTCCCAGACACCCCACCCTATGGTGAGAACATATTTCAATGGGCTTTTATTTTAAATTCACACTTCACATGGTGCTTGCAAAAAGCATAAAAATATAAATCATGCAAACATAGCCAGGATGAATTTAGTATTCTGCCACTACATCCTTCAACATGCAGTTTATTCGGTTGAGGCTGCCGAATTCAAAGGGTGGTGGCACAATACAAAATTCTTTCCACATAGCCTGCTAGACATTACAACCTTAAATGGGCCCACTGTGTTGCTATTACCAGGCGGTGGCGGCCAAGCCTCATTCATTATAGCAACTCACCAAAAATGTCAAAAGAAATCACATCAATACTGAGTGCAAACCACAAACCAATTTGGGTGCTTTGATGTGGGTCTGTCATGGGTGTTCCCATGACCCACATACGACCTCATCCTCGTTCGTTATTCATACAAAAAAATTCAGAAATAACCCTTCCAGTGGAGTTGATTCTTCAACTCCAACGATTTTGGAATAAGAAAATATTCCTTGACAACATATAAAAAAATCAGAATTTTTCGTCAAGATTTCACTTTTACGTGTTAAACCAATGGCGACGTCTGAAATTGGGATTTCTTGGCCGCCCTCCCCTGGCTATTACAAGCAGTTCAAGGGAGCCCTCTATCAACTGTTTTAGAGTACACATAGTGTCAATGCCATGCACATGAATGTCATGCCCAAATACAAGTTATGAAAGTTATACAATACAAATACATGCTTGAAAATTCAGGGAGGGCGGTACCAAGTATATATGGGGACGTGCTGCCAACACGGGTTGCAAAATCAGTTTTCTGATATATTAATGACTCCTTTTATATTGCTAAGTTTGGTTAATGAATGGGTCATAATAAGTTTAATAAACATTCTCAAATTGTGCAAGAATTGGTGCAATTTTAGCATTTAGTGTGAAAATTGCCAAATTTGTTCAAAAGAAAAAGAATTTGAAAAATAGAAAAATTTTAATCCTTGCTGACCAGTGAAGACATTGATAGAAATTGCCATCATCATAAGGTGTCTAGAAACCAAGTTTCAATTGCCAAAAACTTTGTGGCTGGTATTGCAACATACGGAAAAAAACTATCCATTTAACATATATAATCATAATAAAAATGCAATGATCTACTGGTAATTTGACCTTAATTTTGTCAAATTTTATACTGCACACTTGATGTTACCATGCAGTTGAAGTATTTGTAAATACTTCATTCTTCCATGGGAGACAAAAATTCAACTTTATTTTACATGCCGATCTATCAGCAATATAATTAGTAAATAAATTTAAAGTCCTCTGTGCCTTACTTAAATTTTACATAAAACTAAAATTCATCAAAAATGTAGTTTTGGGGGCAGATTTGCAGCATTGAAATAATAAGGTGTACTCACTTTGAGAAAAAAGGAAGGAAATAATATAAAGAAGTATGAGATTTGAAGAAGAATGTCGTAGCATTCTTTCTCATGGGCGAAAGCAAGAAATAAAACTAAAGTTTTGATTGAGAATTAGGCTACTACTCACAGAGAACATTCTTTGATTGAAGTCTTCCAATAAATTTTTGCCAATTCCCGCAAGAATTGAACATCCCTCGCTATTTGGTAACTTTCTACAGATGCCGTTTGCTGGCAAAAAGTGGGGAAAAATGACTAGGCTTGAAGAGCTGCGAAACCGTTATTGTGCTAAGATTGACAAGATATTCATATAGCGAAATATCAACATGCATCATGCATGCTAAATCGTAGATCAGATTATCTTTTCTGCAACACGTCTGCAAAGAGAAGGAAGAAGAAAAAAAATAAAAAGGCAACTTTTGGTGAGCAATTGTATTAGATAAGCGGATCCATCTATAGATAATAAATTGATGAAAAATTGAATGGTAAGAAGGGATTTAGGATTACCCAAACTGAGCCCTTTCTTATTTCATATTTCATGATTTCTCATTGATGGATATGGAACCTCTGCAAAAGAGGGGGTCAGATTTGGTTTGTCTCTGCTACTGCTATTCTAATTTATTCTTGGTGAATCATACCCGGCAGGACACACGAGTGATAAGTTGTTTGCACATGCTGCATGCTTGGGGGGGGCAGATTGCATTTCCTCTCTTCACTCCATTCCCTGGTAAACACAGAGGTATACAGTCTATTAGGGTCTTTGATTGCCAACAGGCACCAATAGGGGTGGTCCCTTTGCCCCTACCCCAATTTCTTATTAAACATTTTTTGAAAGCTTTGTTCTGGGACACTCACATTGGAAGGTGGTATTGGGATATGATGCCCATAAGATCCTCAGGCCGGGTTTCAGTTCTACTGGCTCCCATTTTAAGCCTCTTTAAAGGTGCAACGAGAGATTTGAAATAACAGGTGTCCCTAAAAATGTGAAAATTCTGATTTTTGCCCTCATGTAAAGTTTTCCATCAAAAATATCCCCATCTGAAAGGATTAAAGGTCCATGGCCCTATCACTAATAGCCTCGTCCCCAGAAGCCCCAGATTCTACCGGAAGTGGTCGACATTTTGGTATTACTACTATTTTTCTCATTTACCCTGTGAAATCTTAGAGCCAAAGGATGTTTGGTTCGGAAGTTATGAGCAAAAATGTGCCCCATTTTGGTCGACCAATATTAATTTTACACAGTACTCTATGGGGCTTACAAAACCAGGTTTTTAGCTCTCGCATCAAAACGAATTGAAAGATCGGCGCGAAACTTTACAGATGGGGTTTTGGAGTGAAGGCCAATCTATCAAGATAAAAACTTCATATTCTTAAATCGGGCCATCCCCCTTTAAGCTGAGAAATGTTTCTTTGGTACAAAAATTGTGAAATTTCTAATTTCGTATAGGAGCAAATACAAAATTCAGCCTATTATTTATATTGAAATATAAGCAAATCAAAATCACCTTTTTCTCTCTTTTAATACATTTCTGTAGCCAAATATAAGGGAAGAAATCTATTGAGTGTCTAATCTATATGAAATTACTATTATGACACAATATTTGGGTGCCTCAAAATCTCTTGTTGCACCTTAAAGTCCCAGACACCCCACCCTATGGTGAGAACATATTTCAATGGGCTTTTATTTTAAATTCACACTTCACATGGTGCTTGCAAAAAGCATAAAAATATAAATCATGCAAACATAGCCAGGATGAATTTAGTATTCTGCCACTACATCCTTCAACATGCAGTTTATTCGGTTGAGGCTGCCGAATTCAAAGGGTGGTGGCACAATACAAAATTCTTTCCACATAGCCTGCTAGACATTACAACCTTAAATGGGCCCACTGTGTTGCTATTACACGCAGTGCAAGGGAGCCCTCTATCAACTGTTTTAGAGTACACATAGTGTCAATGTCATGCACATGAATGTCATGCCCAAATACAAGTTATGAAAGTTATACAATACAAATACATGCTTGAAAATTCAGGGAGGGCGGTACTAAGTATATATGGGGACGTGCTGCCAACACGGGTTGCAAAATCAGTTTTCTGATATATTAATGACTCCTTTTATATTGCTAAGTTTGGTTAATGAATGGGTCATAATAAGTTTAATAAACATTCTCAAATTTGTGCCAAGAATTGGTGCAATTTTAGCATTTAGTGTGAAAATTGCCAAATTTGTTCAAAAGAAAAAGAATTTGAAAAATAGAAAAATTTTAATCCTTGCTGACCAGTGAAGACATTGATAGAAATTGCCATCATCATAAGGTGTCTAGAAACCAAGTTTAAATTGCCAAAAACTTTGTGGCTGGTATTGCAACATACGGAAAAAAACTGTATCCATTTAACATATATAATCATAATAAAAATGCAATGACCTACTGGTAATTTGACCTTAATTTTGTCAAATTTTATACTGCACACTTGATGTTACCATGCAGTTGAAGTATTTGTAAATACTTCATTCTTCCATGGGAGACAAAAATTCAACTTTATTGTACATGCCGATCTATCAGCAATATAATTAGTAAATAAATTTAAAGTCCTCCGTGCCTTACTTAAATTTCACATAAAACTAAAATTCATCAAAAATGTAGTTTTGGGGGCAGATTTGCAGCATTGAAATAATAAGGTGTACTCACTTTGAGAAAAAGGGAAGGAAATAATATAAAGAAGTATGAGATTTGAAGAAGAATGTCGTAGCATTCTTTCTCATGGGCGAAAGCAAGAAATAAAACTAAAGTTTTGATTGATAATGTGGCTACTACTCACATAGAACATTCTTTGATTGAAGTCTTCCAATAAATTTTTGCCAATTCCCGCAAGAATTGAACATCCCTCGCTATTTGGTAACTTTCTACAGATGCCGTTTGCTGGCAAAAAGTGGGGAAAAATGACTAGGCTTGAAGAGCTGCGAAACCGTTATTGTGCTAAGATTGACAAGATATTCATATAGCGAAATATCAACATGCATCATGCATGCTAAATCGTAGATCAGATTATCTTTTCTGCAACACGTCTGCAAAGAGAAGGAAGAAGAAAAAAAATAAAAAGGCAACTTTTGGTGAGCAATTGTATTAGATAAGCGGATCCATCTATAGATAATAAATTGATGAAAAATTGAATGGTAAGAAGGGATTTAGGATTACCCAAACTGAGCATTTAGAGGTGTCGTTAATAAGAGATACAGATTAAAGTTGTAGAAATAGGCAAAGTCAGCGAGAAGATAATTTGGTTCAAACGCTGACGTTTTTATTATTGAGGGCCCTGAGGCGCTAAATTTTGTAAGCTTTATGCTTATTGTCGATGACAGCTGTTGATTAGAGTGTGAATATGACGAAAAGCAAAAGTTCAAATACGTAGCAAATACTAGTATTTGTAAGTTTCTTTTTACTCTAAATTACAGCTGTCATTTTATTGTAGTATTGGTATCGTAATGATGAAAATATCACTAGTAAGATAGAGTTGCCTTTAATGTATTTTGGATTGTGAGTAAAAACTAATTTTCAGGTTCAACTTTCTGTAACTGCAATCTCAAAGTTGCCTTTGTTCTCTTTAACCCAACTGTATTTTTCAACTCAAAAGAAGTCCAAGAGTTGCCTCGCAAAAATTAAGACACAATTCAATTTACAGAGACCTATTTTGGTATTTATTATCTGGTTAGATAAAAAATTATCTTCCTTAAATGCCAAAAACAAGTTGGAAAATTTGAATATTAACTGAAAGTGTTATTTTAAAGCTTTATAGTGATACCTCTCTCTGGAGTAGAATCAGCAAAGACCCATTTTTGTGTTGTCTGCAAAGTAAGCGGCACATAGGGATTGTTTTGGCAGTGTGTGTGTCTGTCTGCAGTAAAAATGTTTGACAAATCATCTAAAAATTGATCACATGCACACAATCGTGTTTGCCACGGGCAGTGCATTACAATCAAACACGGCTGCTTGTTTTATGCGAAATACAAGCAAAGTATTTGCTTTTATTTGCTTTGTATTTCATACCCTAATTTCTTCAATATTTGCAAATGTGTTATGATGACAATTGCACCTCTTTCTTGATAGAATGGGTCATATGTAACAACATCTTGTCGGACTTTTGCTCTATTATCCCCAAAATTTTAATAATTATCTGGGAAGTAGCTCATGAATCGTGCAAGACTTCTTAATGGAAGTATTATTGTTTCTCTATCTTGTGAATGTTGAGCATCTTTCTAAAAGAGTATATACATTCCAGAATTAAAATTGGAACACTAACAGTGCATGTTTTGGAACATTTTGTGCAGAACAGAAATGGTCATAGAATTCATTACATTTTGGATAAATTTGCCGGCAAACATTATCTGAAAATCATGAATTTGGAAAAAAGAATATCCTTGACTCTGTATATTAAAAAATTCCAATCAATTGTATGAAAAATACCAACTATTTCAATTGTTCTTTGAAATGGAAAATCAGAGCACTCATTGTAATTACATGAATGCAGTTAATTGCACCATGCCCTTTCCTACTTTTTTGATGGGGCGTATATTTGAGTTCACAACTCTAAATTTGTACACTAAATTTTTCAAAATTATAAATATGGCTTTCTTAAAGTTCCCTTCCTCCTCCTCAATATTTGTAGATTGTTTTGTTTTTTTTTTGTTAAATCACTGTGTGTTAGAAAATTAGACAAAATAATTTCAAGATCATTTAACATTTCTTGAAGTCTGAGGTTGTATTTTAATTTTAGTTAGTATGATAAAATCAAATATTCATGGAAGCAAGCTAGCAAACATGCGAGCAAGCAGACAAAGATCCTTTTCTCTCTCTCTCCTGATTGCAAATCAAGGGCCAGTGACCATAAAATGTTGCACCTTTGGAAAAATGCTTGCAACAAATGTTCCACCAACCTTTCCTAATTTGAAGAATTTCAACACTTCAAATTGAATTCTTCTCCTTCTGGCAAGTTCTCTACCATTAACAATTGTAACATTTCTTGTATTGTACAATCAAATTTCCACCAACTCCTCATTCAGCCTGATAGAGGCTGCTCAACAGGGAAACGTCCACAGACAGCCTGGCCTGGCATATCCCACACCTGTTGCCAGCTCCTGTCTGACTGCCGGCTTCCCTGACAACTAGCCAAAACTAAGGCTAATTCTAGCGCGGTTCAGCACAGCTGCTTTCCCTAGACTATTCACAGCTCACTCACCCCTCTAAGTACATGTGATCTTTATTGGACTGAGGGTAATGACACTGGGAGTATGAAACAAGACGAAATAAATCTTGACCACTCTTTGCTAGAAATGTGATCAATATGGTTTTGTGTTCGTCAAATTTCTTTTGATTGTAATTGTGGGTGTTGACATTGTAGGCCCATTATTTGAGGTTCCGCTCTTTATGGTGGTACGATTTGCAAAACTGATTTTGGCAGTTATAGAAGTTGTGGATATTTGCACTACAAAAACTGCTTGAAAGATTCTATAGAGCTGAATTTATCAAATATGGGGGGACGGTACCTGGGGGAATTATATTCATAATTTTTTTTTCAAATAAGTTCAATTTCAATTTGAATTAATGTACCAAAACTTGTATGTACTTGGATAATATTTCAGGTAGGTGAAATTTTTAGTGTTTCAGTGCATTTCAATTTTGATTTTGAGTTCAGTTTTTCCCCTTTTATTTGTAAGTTTTTTAATTAGATGTAGTCTAAAATATTGTAATCAAGATGATTTTCTCTTTTATTTCATGGCTATATTGACTGAAAATACACCCAAAATTTAGTGTGTATTAAAGACAGCGATGAAGCTAGGATTTAGGGAGAAAACGTTCCTCAGCTTTACGTAGATGGGTTTTCAACAATCACACGCAAATATAATATTCTTGATTCTTGTTTAAATATGTCACACATTTTACTTGACAGAAGTTAGAAAATCTTGTGAAGAGAGATTGAAAATATTGGTTTCCTTCTTTGTCTGGTGAAGAGAGATTGGAAATAGAGATTTCTTTCTTGACAAGGGCTAAGTGTGGCTGGCTTGCAAAATCATATTTCTAATATGGGGATTACACAAGTTTATTTTATTTTTATTTATTTATTTATTTTTTTATTATTTTTTTGTTATTTTTTATGTATTTTATTTATATATATTGTTATTTATTTATTTTTTTCTGGTTGGTTTCTTTGATTTCATGTCATTGTTGTTGGTTTGCTTGACTTATTTGATCTTCTCCATACATATCATTCCTTCTCTTAAGGCCTTTGATAAATTTCTCATAAATGTCACGGCAACAGATGAATAATTAAGCGCATTTGTAACTCGGATGTGATAATACTACACGCCGTAGTGATAATCAAATTGATATGTGGCAGCAGGCTGGCTCAGTATTGTGACTTAATTGTCAGTTTCATCACCCCAGTATTTCAAAAAGTGAATGAACTTGCAGGAAATAACGATGTGATGATTTTTCCGGGCGAGATTGAGATATGAAGATAAATGATCGCACCAAAAGCCTGTGACATATGGCGTTATCATTAAGAGCTGTAGAAAAGCTAATGAATCCAGAAAGACAGGCAGGGTCTTGTATGTAGACATGACAGATCACTTATGCAAAAAATACTTTTACAAAATGCATTATTTACAGAGCCAATGCGTGCGTGAGGGCATCTTGTACGCTTTTCCCTTCAATATTGCCCAAGCAAACTTGGAGATTGTAAAAAGAACGGCAATAAAATATTCATTGCAAGGCCGCAAGAGAGACAGAGAGAGAAGAAAGAGAGAGAGAAAGAAAAGAAAGGAAAAATGTAGCGTGAAAACAGTGCTTTGGAGTGAGTGAGACAGATGGGTCTTTGCCGTTAAGAGGGCAGATGAAGAGCGTAATATTGCAAACAGGAAATCACTTATATCTCATTTACAGGCTATAACAATATTTTCCCCATCCCCACATGTCCTTAAGTAGTATCTTTTCTTTTCTCGGTCTCCACTCTACCTGCTCTGACCACCTGATACTTTTATAGTTGTATCAACTGTGTCTACATGTTGAGAATTTTGTTTTCCCTTGCACAAGTGGTTGAGAGTTGAATAGCTGCCTTATGATATCTGAAGTCAGAATTGTAGTTTTCATACCATTCTGCCCGATTTTTTTTAAATTTTGTTGTTTTTTTTATGTGAATTACTTGAGTTGATATTGTGTTGAATGTAAATTTCATGGATTTTAACAAAAATAGTAAGTAAAAAAAGATATTTTATATGGGGAAATTTTAATGAGATTCAACAAAGCAGCTTTTGAATTTAAACCTCTTTTAGGGAAATGGATCCCCTCCCATAAGAACAAATGCTCACTTTGGTATTTGCAAAGTAACTAGCCTCGTTGATGAGTCCTAAATACAGAATGAATTGTCAATGAAAGAGGATAGCCATTTATGGAACAATAGCGACCGTTGGCCAGGGACAACGCGGTCGTGTGGCACAAATGCTACAAAATATGGGCAAGGTTTTTAAAATACAATATGTGTTTTTGAGAAAACAGTACCGGTTGTATTTTTTCCCTGCTCAATCTCTCTCTCTCTCTGTTTGACCATCTGGAAGATTTTGTGTGTGGGTGGAGTAGACAGATGCTATTGATGGGCCGAGGAGAAAGAGAGAAGAGGAAAAAATACTACCGAGAGTAAGGGAGATTGATAGGAAAACAAGAGCCACGGAAAGAGGAGGGGAAATACAGAGAAACAAACACAAGATTGGGTTTTGATAGCCGCTGTCATGGGGGTAAGACAAGCCGGGCTTGGCCGAGCCAAGGGACTCGTGAGCTGAGATTGTGTGCGGCCCAGCGATGCGTGCAAAGACCTTGCTTAAGCCCAAGGGCAGTTGGCTATTCAAAAACCACTCGAGCACCGTATTGAATTGATACGTCATGAAATTCTAATGAAAGAGGGGAGATTAAGACATGACAAATATAATTTATTCATACCGCCTCTGGGAAAGACCATTTGTCGGTGTCTGAAGTTTGCCCCAGCAAATCTTTCTATCACTCTTTCCTCTTCTTTTTTTGAAATTTTATTTCTTTTTTTTCACGCTTTTGTGTTTTTTGTTCGTGTTTCAACTGTAGCGCACGCACGCACACACATACACAGACACACCAGGGAGAGACTCTTGTTAGTTGGTGTGGTTCTTTTCAATAGAAGCAACACCATGAGTTGTTACATGCTAATCTCTTGTACACAGTCCAACAACTTGCACATTAATTAACCTGTTAAAGGAAACTTTGCCCTCTGGGTACTTGTCTGAGTCCAGTCTTTTCTTTATGATGAACCACATGTTGCTGCAGTATAGTACTGATTTACAAATTAAGGAGTGACTAAAATGAATGAAAGGGAGGAAAGGATAAGAAAAGAGAAAGAAAATTTCTCTCAGAAGTTGTTGGCAGTCATTAAATTAGAATTTAAAGGCTGGTATTATGAAATGGAGTCTAAGTTTAGACCCAGGTTTAAATCAGGGTTAGTCCTACATGAGTGGACCTTTTTTCCTTTCAACATACTCTGAAGGTGTGCCATAATGGGTGAGAAAATTCCACATGGAGGGGCCGGAACGGCCCTTCCATGTGGAATTTTCTTACCTGTTATTTTAAACTTTCATTGTATGTTAAAATGGGAAAAGGTCCACTCATGTAGGACTAACCCTGGTTTAAACCTGGGTCTAAAGTTAGACTCCCTCTCAGAATACCAGCCAAAGAGTTTGATCAATTTTGAGAGGGATCATATTTCATTTATGGTGGTGTACCAGTAGCATGTACCAGTAGCACAAGCTGTTTCCACTTTTTAATCTTTCCCCCATCTTTTTTTTTCTTCATGGTTGTTGTGAGGTCTCCTTGACACGGAAACCATCCATTGGTCCATTTTAATGTCGATTGCAGCGAACAAAACACGGCGAACAATAACAAATACAATGACAAACGATATTTCATTGGTGACACACAAATGCACGCCTCAGGCCAGGTCCTGTCATTAATCACATATAATGATTTATTTTTCCTGTCGAGTTGTAATTTTTTCCTTCTTATTTCTTTCTTTTTCATCTGTAGAGCGGAGGAGGAGCAAGAATATTTGGACAACGCATTGCAAAGGAGACGAGACAAACGTTTGGGAGGAAAGGACGAGAAATGCTGCATCCAGTAAAGAGGTGGACCTTTGCTCCTTTCGTTCTCACCGCGAGTCTCCCATCTTGGCCCGTTTCACAGCTGAGGTAGGCAACAGATTTGCTGCGTCCCTCGAGAACCAGCTGAACGGGCACCAGACGCAACCATCTGTACCCCTCAAGATGCCTTGAAAGGATATCAGCGAGGGGAGAAATGGCATGCACTCCCAAGTAATTTATTGAAGAGTTGTTTTAATTTCTTGAGTTTGAGTATGGTGTGGTATTGGAAATATTCGCTCTTCAGTGGAGTGGATTTATTTGATGTTGATGGATGTGTTGGAAGGAAGGAACGTTATCGGATTAATCTATATATAAGAAGTTGCATTTGTAAATTAATAAACATCCTGAAGTATTTATATATCCTAGCAAATTGAACTGCAATAATTGCAAAAGTATTATTTAAAGAGCCAATGCGTGCGTGAGGGCATCTTGTACGCTTTTCCCTTCAATATTGCCCAAGCAAACTTGGAGATTGTAAAAAGAACGGCAATAAAATATTCATTGCAAGGCCGCAAGAGAGACAGAGAGAGAAGAAAGAGAGAGAGAAAGAAAAGAAAGGAAAAATGTAGCGTGAAAACAGTGCTTTGGAGTGAGTGAGACAGATGGGTCTTTGCCGTTAAGAGGGCAGATGAAGAGCGTAATATTGCAAACAGGAAATCACTTATATCTCATTTACAGGCTATAACAATATTTTCCCCATCCCCACATGTCCTTAAGTAGTATCTTTTCTTTTCTCGGTCTCCACTCTACCTGCTCTGACCACCTGATACTTTTATAGTTGTATCAACTGTGTCTACATGTTGAGAATTTGTTTTCCCTTGCACAAGTGGTTGAGAGTTGAATAGCTGCCTTATGATATCTGAAGTCAGAATTGTAGTTTCATACCATTCTGCCCGATTTTTTTTAAATTTTGTTGTTTTTTTTTATGTGAATTACTTGAGTTGATATTGTGTTGAATGTAAATTTCATGGATTTTAACAAAAATAGTAAGTAAAAAAAGATATTTTATATGGGGAAATTTTAATGAGATTCAACAAAGCAGCTTTTGAATTTAAACCTCTTTTAGGGAAATGGATCCCCTCCCATAAGAACAAATGCTCACTTTGGTATTTGCAAAGTAACTAGCCTCGTTGATGAGTCCTAAATACAGAATGAATTGTCAATGAAAGAGGATAGCCATTTATGGAACAATAGCGACCGTTGGCCAGGGACAACGCGGTCGTGTGGCACAAATGCTACAAAATATGGGCAAGGTTTTTAAAATACAATATGTGTTTTTGAGAAAACAGTACCGGTTGTATTTTTTCCCTGCTCAATCTCTCTCTCTGTTTGACCATCTGGAAGATTTTGTGTGTGGGTGGAGTAGACAGATGCTATTGATGGGCCGAGGAGAAAGAGAGAAGAGGAAAAAATACTACCGAGAGTAAGGGAGATTGATAGGAAAACAAGAGCCACGGAAAGAGGAGGGGAAATACAGAGAAACAAACACAAGATTGGGTTTTGATAGCCGCTGTCATGGGGGTAAGACAAGCCGGGCTTGGCCGAGCCAAGGGACTCGTGAGCTGAGATTGTGTGCGGCCCAGCGATGCGTGCAAAGACCTTGCTTAAGCCCAAGGGCAGTTGGCTATTCAAAAACCACTCGAGCACCGTATTGAATTGATACGTCATGAAATTCTAATGAAAGAGGGGAGATTAAGACATGACAAATATAATTTATTCATACCGCCTCTGGGAAAGACCATTTGTCGGTGTCTGAAGTTTGCCCCAGCAAATCTTTCTATCACTCTTTCCTCTTCTTTTTTTGAAATTTTATTTCTTTTTTTCACGCTTTTGTGTTTTTTTGTTCGTGTTTCAACTGTAGCGCACGCACGCACACACATACACAGACACACCAGGGAGAGACTCTTGTTAGTTGGTGTGGTTCTTTTCAATAGAAGCAACACCATGAGTTGTTACATGCTAATCTCTTGTACACAGTCCAACAACTTGCACATTAATTAACCTGTTAAAGGAAACTTTGCCCTCTGGGTACTTGTCTGAGTCCAGTCTTTTCTTTATGATGAACCACATGTTGCTGCAGTATAGTACTGATTTACAAATTAAGGAGTGACTAAAATGAATGAAAGGGAGGAAAGGATAAGAAAAGAGAAAGAAAATTTCTCTCAGAAGTTGTTGGCAGTCATTAAATTAGAATTTAAAGGCTGGTATTATGAAATGGAGTCTAAGTTTAGACCCAGGTTTAAATCAGGGTTAGTCCTACATGAGTGGACCTTTTTTCCTTTCAACATACTCTGAAGGTGTGCCATAATGGGTGAGAAAATTCCACATGGAGGGGCCGGAACGGCCCTTCCATGTGGAATTTTCTTACCTGTTATTTTAAACTTTCATTGTATGTTAAAATGGGAAAAGGTCCACTCATGTAGGACTAACCCTGGTTTAAACCTGGGTCTAAAGTTAGACTCCCTCTCAGAATACCAGCCAAAGAGTTTGATCAATTTTGAGAGGGATCATATTTCATTTATGGTGGTGTACCAGTAGCATGTACCAGTAGCACAAGCTGTTTCCACTTTTTAATCTTTCCCCCATCTTTTTTTTTCTTCATGGTTGTTGTGAGGTCTCCTTGACACGGAAACCATCCATTGGTCCATTTTAATGTCGATTGCAGCGAACAAAACACGGCGAACAATAACAAATACAATGACAAACGATATTTCATTGGTGACACACAAATGCACGCCTCAGGCCAGGTCCTGTCATTAATCACATATAATGATTTATTTTTCCTGTCGAGTTGTAATTTTTTCCTTCTTATTTCTTTCTTTTTCATCTGTAGAGCGGAGGAGGAGCAAGAATATTTGGACAACGCATTGCAAAGGAGACGAGACAAACGTTTGGGAGGAAAGGACGAGAAATGCTGCATCCAGTAAAGAGGTGGACCTTTGCTCCTTTCGTTCTCACCGCGAGTCTCCCATCTTGGCCCGTTTCACAGCTGAGGTAGGCAACAGATTTGCTGCGTCCCTCGAGAACCAGCTGAACGGGCACAGACGCGACCACTGGACCCTCAAGACATCTTGAAAGGAAGAGCGAGGGGAGAAATGGCATGCACTCCCAAGTGATTTATTCAAGAGTTTTAATTTCGTGAGTTTGATGGTATGGAAATATTAAATTTCAGAGGAGGGGATTTTATGTTGATGTTGATGATGTGTTGGAAGGAAGGAAGGACCGGTAGGGGAATAATCATATATAAGAAGTTGCATTTGTAAATTAGAAACATCCTGAAGTATTTATTACATAGGCAAAGTGAACTGCAATAATTGCAAAAGTATTATTTAAAGAAATTAAAATAGGAGGACTTTAAGCTATTGACTACCTAAAAAAACTTGGAGCTAAAAGATACACTAAAATGATTTCTTTTGACAGAGTAGTAATTTATACACAAATTTGGTAATTTCTGAACGATGCAAAATGGTTTGCCTACAACATATATCCCTCTGCCAGTTTTGTTTCCCGGTGGTATTGCGACTGCAGTAAATAACAGAAATTAAGCCATGATAAATTTTGTGTTTGGAATCTCATTTTTCATCTTTCCGGCAGCTGCACATTTCTTTCCAAACCTTTGGCAAATAGCCAGTCCTGTGATGCAACTATTTATTAAGAACACAAAAATATATCAGTTGAATAAAAACTGTCCAGTCCAAAAGTAACTTTATTTTATATTATACTCTAATATGATTACTTATCGGGGGGTAAATTGAGTTGAGATAACAGACGGCTAATGGTTAAAATGCACAAAAAAACTCTGCTTGTTGACTTCGCGCGGGTTAGCCATTAGAGATAACTCCCAAGCCACTTCTGAAAATGATTAAGCTTCGCATCTCAGTATCTATTAAGAAGAAAACAATAGTCCACAAATGGCCATGAGCCTCTGACAGCATGCGGTCATTCCCCCCGCATTCACCGGATTACAGGCTCGCCCACTGAGGAAAGAGAGAGATGTATAAAAACAGAGAGTCGCCCGTAATAGCAAGGACGATTTTGTGTCTATGAGATTGTTTAGGCCTCGTGCTAAAGTAAGCTGTCATTGTTGTCAAGTAATGTGGTAATACTGATGCTCGGCTTTGAAGAGTCAACAATTTGTTATATGTTTGAATATATATTTGAAGAGCTCTTTCCAAAAGGGCCTAAATCTATTTTTGGTCGAAATTGACTTACAGGCAAGAATAAGATAAGGTTAAAAATGCACATTTTGACTTCATTTCATGTGCTGAGTGTATTCGGTTCAGAAGCTGTAATCATCAACAATTTTTGAAGAATGTTGACTATTTTTTAAGGAAATATGAAAATTGGGTTTTTTTATCAGGAGAATCATTTTTGCGAATGTTCGCAGTAAAATAAAACCAACCTAAACTGAACTATTTGGAAAAAATATAAAATACCAGGAAACTTGTGATATTTCAAAAAATATTCAAAATGACATTTTTCTCAAAATTCAAAAATATTGTCTCTCCAGAGTTTACAAGCAGTTTTAATGTTGGTGGTGGATGGTGGGGGGGTCATTTCACCATTTGGCATTCTCTTTTACATGAAACTTGTTTAAACTAAAATGTCTGGAAAGTGGTTTTCACAAAATTGGTAGCACCTTTTGGCCAGAAGGGCATAAATCCATTAATTATTGAAAATAAAGAATGAACACTGCCATGTAAAAAAATCATAGAGTGAAACTAATGTTGATTTTGAGCTTTCTATGTGTGGTATGTTTCATGGTCAGCACAAAATATCTTAATCAAGAAATGGCATCAGGTTTTTTAAAAAATGCCCGGATTTTTTTTGATAGGGCGATGCATTGTCGTGCTTGGCGGCCAGGCCGTAAAGGGTCCATGGACATGCTTTAAACATCTTATAATACCAACCAAAAATGGTTTCATTCATAGGATGTATTTGGGATCAATGTCAAAAAAACAACTGTCATGAAGCATTAAATGAGAAACCGTTATTTGATAAAAATGGGGCATAATATCAGGTGTTTTGGACCAGCTTTCAAAGGAAATTCCAACATGAAAGTGATTATCGCGCTTGGCATGCGTGACCCGAAGTGACCGTCCGAGTAACAATACGCGATAACGCGATAGCGCTTCATGAGTCGTCATCGTGGAACGGAAGTGCGCGTGGCCCAGTTTTCTTGCATACGTAACACAGTTGACCTTCTCGTGATATGCGTCGTACGTGTTTGTAATCATATGGCATAATTTTTTCTTGATTTGGGCCTTAAAATTACGATAATAATGCGCTGTAGTTGTCGACTGGTGCACCAGCGGCGACCGTAATCCCGACAAGGGAATCAGAACAGAATACTTAAGTTTTCAGACAAAGAAACCGACAAGGAGAACAGAGTGTGCTAAGCCCACGCCGGGAGCCCAGCGTGTGCATGGCTTTGTTTACAACTTGTTACCCTGACGTCATTAAACGGGGTCAAATCCAACTCCATCTCTTGATACCGTTCAGCGCAAACAGTGAGAAGGCCTGCGTTTGGTATATTTATCCTTGAAATGTACCCTTTCCCCTTTCACTTTTAAAAATCTGTGGTTGCGATATATCAGGATTTTTTAGGGTACGAAAATGCAGAAATTAGGAGAAAAGTCTAACTCAGGAGCCGTGGCCATGGACCTTTAAGCGATGTGGGGAGGGGTCTAAAGGGTGATTGTGCCCCCTCAGAAGTTGACATTTTTTGAAGATACAGCCCAAATGGTGCAAATTTAGTGCAATACTTTTTTTGGCAATTTTCCAACTTTTTTCCATTTAGGTGCATGCCACCCCCTCTTGAAATAGAACCTCTTTATTTATTTATTCTGTAGAAAGTGCCCCAAAATAGTTATTGTTATTTAATGAGCTTCTGTAGGAACGCCCTCTGTATATCATACAAACCTCATTCCTAACAATGACTCTTTCCCCCACAAGAAAAAAAAGATACAAACCATCTTGGCACTACCCTCCTGTATTGAGTCAAACGAATAATCTTATATTTTTCTAGCTAATAAATCACATAAAAATTTGGTCATGTAATTAGTTGTCACGTACCAGTTTTATCCAACATTTTGAGACAAAGAATAAAAAATGAAACGGAGAAAAAAAATAGAAGATAAGGAAGCAACTCCTTAGCTTCTGAAGCCTGCACATTGTGAGCCAGAGCCACAAGGTCGCGCATATTGTCGAGCAGCGGTGAGTGAGTGATAGGAGGCACTTGTACGGCCCACTTTAGGCTGAAGGTCAAGCACTCGCGTCCGGGTTGACTGTAAGTTGGTTCATCAGCAATCAAGTGGGAAAGCAGAGGGTGTATTGAGTCACCCACAATGCACCCGTTTTGGGAATTCAACCTCAAATAGGGTCATGTGATCCCACAAGAATTTTATTCATAACACATAAAAACCCAGACTTATGGCACATTTTAAGGCCCACAAAGCATTAGTACTTAAGGAATTTTTAGCATGAGCATGAAATATCCTGTGGTTCTTAAAAACTTTTGGAACACTTTATCCCTTAGCACTGACATGTGTTTAGTACAGTACAGTATAGGCATATTGCAATGCATTGTGGGATTGGTTCAAAACGCTCTCTGAGTGGAAAGCATAATACCGATTGAATGGGCCAAATATTGCAGTTAAAACATACCGTTAAGAAAACAGCCATTTTTTTGCAGAGATGAGTTTTAAAAGAAGTGCTGCTCTCGTCGAAAATTTGTTGAGGTGAAATGTGGTTTGTTCAGGCCCCTGTGGCTCTGTTTGGTGCTTTTGTCATCGTGCCTAGTGCTACTGCTGTCTTCGCCTGGGTTTATCAATCAATTTCTTGGCAAAAAGGAGGGTTGAAAATTTAACCTTTCACAACACTAACAAGTTGGACCGTTAAAAAAATTCAATGCCACATCACTTTTGGGCACAGACCAGAAAATTCTGTCGTCTTTGATTGTTTGCCTGTAAGACCGGACTAACAAGCCAAAAGAATTGGTATTTTGAGAATGCCCAAACAAATTGCTAGTTGAAACCAACAATGGGTATTGAAAACCTTCATCCCATTAAATAATGGTATTTTGCTTTGTCGTTAATACAAACCCTGTGACTCTGGGTTGGTGTAATACATGGAGATTTTAATTGTAGCAATAAAAATGTCCTATGAGTTAGGTAGACCCCTGGACATCTTGAGACAAGAAGTATTACGGTTACTCGGATCGAGAGACAAGCATAGGCAAACCAAGGTCTCGAATTTTCAGGAAAGCGATTTCAGAGGTTGATAACCTTCCTTTTTGTGATGTATTTTTGGTTGACTTACACACAACATGCAAAAACATTGGATTTGAGCCTTGAAATCCAAAGAAAAGACATTTTTGTTTGTTTGATATCATTATTTTCATCCATAACAAAGGATACAAGGATACTACTGACTGTTTCATTGACACAATTGGTGCAGATTTAGTCATTACCCAATTATTACCATCTGTGGGTTGACAGAACCCAGATACAATGCTGAATTTTTTCCCCATCTTTAGCATACATTTTATTTACAAAGTAACAAGCCTTAAAAGGACAATTTTTAGTTTTTTAATGTTTTCTATCATATTTTTTATTATCTCTGCAATTTCATTATTGCTGCTTTATTGGGTGGTTCAGATTGGGGTGACTATGTTTCCTAATAAAAGCCCCCTAAATTATTATTTTTGCCTAAAATACTTCATCTTAACCACAACACAAATAAATTTACTTCAAAAAATTAACTGTTTCACAAAACAACTATTTTCAAACACCGAATCTTCACTATTTTTGACCAAAAAGCACTATTTCTCCTTGTCCTAAAATTCATCTTTAAAATAAATTCTGTCTTTTGGAAAATGCTGGCATCTCCAGGGGCATAGAACAAACATATTGTGCTATTTAGAGGAACAAGCCCTCGTACCTACATCCAACAGGGATTAACCACTTACAAGGGATTTCCCTCAAAACTAACCAGGATAGATTGGGACAGTCAGGGGTTTGCATAGCAACAGCATATCGAATACATTGTTTTGGCAGCTTAGAACTGTATTCTATGTATGTGTAAAAAGAACATGTTATTCATTGTATGTGGGCAAGTCCTAAACCACAACAAAGTTGATGTGTGAGACAATGAAATTTTATCTAAAATCTTTGGTTTCACTTCAAAATTAATATTCCATTGATATTCTGTTATCTTTTTTGCACAACAAAAAATAGGGGCAGTGTCCAGAGCATGATGCCTGAGGGGCATAATTGTTCAAGGGACATGGTGTCTGAGGGCATAATTGTTCAAGGGACATGGTGTGTCTTATGGGAATGAAGTCTGAGGGGGCATTATGTCCAAGGTCAAGTGTCGATGGACTTAAGTGTCGAGGGCCCCGTGTCCCAAGGGCCAAAGTGTCCAAAGGGCATAGTGTCCGATGAGCATAAGTGTCACAAGTCCAAAGTATCCAAGGGCCATAGTGTCCGAGGACCATAGAGTTTGAGGCCATAATGTCGTGGGCCAGAGTTTCCCCGAGGGCTGAAGTGTCCGAGGGCCAGAGTGTCCAAGGGCAATAGTGTCCGAGGGCCAGAGTGTCCAAGGGCCAGAGTGTCCGAGGCCAGTAAGTATAAGTATCGAGGGCCATGATCCCCTACCAAAATAAAAATATAAAATTCCACAGAAAACTGTTCAGAACAGCCTCCGCTCCCGCTGAAACTTAAAGAAAGTGCCCCCAATAGAATGACTCTTGAACCACAAACACACACTCAAACTGATTGTTAGAGGAAATTTATCGAAATAACACAGTGGCAAATGTTTTCAATTGTTTGGAACTTCTTGCCTACTAATTGGTTTCCAAGAAACCTACTGCCTCTTAGTTGGAGTATAAGAAATAGTTTCATCGTAACCATTACAAAGTGGTCTGTAATGGCTCACAAAGTTTTGTCCCTAATATGGTCCAATTGAATTTGACAATTCTGCTTGTGTTTATTAATGACAACTGTATATAGAGGGAATATATATGGATGATATGGAGGAAAAAAGTATTGAATCAATTCAACTGATGATTGTGATGATTTGTTGTACATATTATTTTCTATAACTTAACATTATTTAGCCTCATTAAGATCTGTGCAGGATACATTATGAACTATGCCTTTTCAAAGGATAAAGTTTCAGACCCGGGTATGCGTAGGCAATGTGATCCACTGGCCACTGTTTGCAATTATGCAAATTGAGTTATCATTAATATCAGTTGTCCAAGGAAGCGATTATTTTGGGTTTTTTTTTTATTATAAAGTATCGTACAACATAAGTAACTAACAATCCCAAAGTTTAACAAATTTTAAGCATGGGGAAGGTTTTCAGGAACCACTTAAAGACACTGGTGGAAGGTGCCGGCTCTCTATGGTCAAACGGGAAGCTTATTCCGGAGCCTAGGACCAATGACGATGAATGATCCGTCTTTCACGAATGTAACTCTTGTCACAAGGTTGACAAGCCGGTACTCAGAAGAAGACTGTAGCCTTCGTCTGTACCATGAGATGTTTCTGGTTTTTGTTTTTATTGCCTCATTGTTATTCCATCTCCAATTTTCATCATTGCCAATGGTGTGGTCTGTGTGATCAAATTGGGCGCATATACTTATGACAAGGTGTTCTCCTTACAATTTTATCACAACCCATGCTGCTACAGCCTTCCATGTTAAACAATCTCGTCAAAAGAATTAAGTTTCAAATTCCTCAATTAGGCCCTTTTGATTACAACAAATGTGATGTGCAGGATTTTGCTTTGCCTCATATTACTTGGTATCTAAGGAGACTATACTTGGGTACCTTGGGTACAGATACCTTTTGATGAGTGCATCGTCCCTGTAGACTACTATTTATTGAAAAAAGCCGCACTAAGGAGAACTATACTTGGGGACAGAAACCCTTTCACGAGTGCGTACTCTTCCGGTTTAGACTGCATATTTACTGCAAAAGGCCACACTTGCCTCTGATTGGCCACTGAGGTGATGTACTTATACTGGGTCACAGATCCTGCATCCTGCGCGTTGAGTAGGGCCGCCCCTTTACAACAGACTACGCTCTCCATCAAAGGGTTTTTCTGTCTCAGTATAAGTGCCGACTGATTCAGGAGAATTGTCAGTGTTAATTTAGGCAGGCGGTCTACAGCAATTCCCCAACTTTGAAAACGACCCTTTGAACAGTCATGAACGCTTTCATTTAAGAACAGTTGCTTGTAAAAAGTTGATAATTTCCGATGTGCACAACTGTACCTCGTGTTAAGGTTCAATTTTAATACATAATTTTGGGCAGTAATCCTGAATTCCCCATCATTACCGAAATAAAGCTACGGCAGCTATTTGATTGTAAACAATATAGCTCCTTATGCTGTATATATTACAGGGCTGTAGCTGCTACCACAGGCACTACGTTAAAAGTTCAAATCTTGTTTATTGATGCTCTACGCAAGAGACTAACCACACACATTATTGTAACAGTTTGGTTTTTCCACACGTCCGTCCTGAACTAAGGAGTGACGTCATAGCTTCACGCAGTCTTAAACGTGCAAACCACCGCAGTAAGGCCACAGCTTTAAGTCTTGAGTTATGTACAAAGATGTCTGCGCGATACGCATGCACAATAGCTGCGCGAAAATTATGACACCTCCTTAGTTCAGGCTGGACAAGTTATAGTTGGGCAAATCTCAATCTTGCATAAAGCTGAAAGCATGTTCTTTTTGGACTTACAAAATTCTTAAAGGGATTTAGGTTAGTTTTTTGATTTATTTCCTTTTTACTTGACTAGTAGCTCAGTGTATCAGCCCCCAAGTCCCAATCAAATTGACAAAATAGTTTGATGAGGCAAACAGCACAGCAGATAGGAGGTGTTTGCTTGCATTGGAGTTAGGCCACGATTTGTGTGTGTAACGTGTGTGTTTTACCACATTAGGTAATTATGCTGACTTTGTCAACCAAGTGCTTCAGTAAGGGCCAAAAATTAAAAAGTGGACTGTTTCTGGTTGTGATGGTTTTCATATACAGTAGTAACCCTTGTATATATTTTTTAATTTTTTTTTGGGGGGGGGCATTTTTGTCAATGGGTTATTATGTGAGGGAAAGTGATTACATGGAAAATGATAAAACCTTATTATTCATTAGCTCAGGAATGGTTTTAAAAGTGGTAGGGTAGTCATGCGGAAGGTCTAGACACACACCTCTGGGAGGGGGGTGGGGGGTCAAGGGAATGACAACACCTTTGACCCCCTAGTTCGCAGCAATGCCCACTCCTAAACATTTTGGGCTGAAAGAAATAAATCTTGAGATTCTGTTGACGATTTTTGGAATGGCAAATTACATGGGTTAAAATGTCTCATTTGTTCACCTCCTGTATTTTTTACAGTGTTTGTCTGATTGGTCATTTACAGATTTATGGCATTTGTGTAACCAATTAGAATAGACGCTTTTAAATGTTTAATATTACTACAATTCTTACAATGGCTCTGATTGGCCAATAAATGATACACCCTTATTTTGTAGCCAATGGGCCAGTAGTTCTCTTGGAGTTAAAGAGCCATGCAGTGCAAACAAAACAAATTTATCCAATATCATGATTACAGTACTCCCACAACTAAAATACCAAATTAAGGTTGTTCCTCTTCACAATATCAATCAATTTTCTGGTGTATTGTGCATTTATTTGTTTGTTATTGCCCCTCAAAAAAGGAGTGAACTGTATTTGTGACAAGCCTTGACCTTTTCATTTTGTAACGAGTGGCCTTTTTGGTTTGTAGCTCAATGTTGTACAAAGTATTCTCTACATACACAACCCTTCCCTACTCAACAACACACCACATGCACCCTCAGATGGGGTTGGTATCTGTATGGAACCCCCTCCCCACTCTTTCACCAACACATCCCACTTAACCACATGTACAAGTGGTCTAGGTCTGTTCATAGAATTGCCCCATCTTGCTCAATAGCACACACCACCCAACCACAGTACATAAAATTTCCCCTCCGCTCACTTACTGAAGTCAAACATGCACACACACACACACACACACACACCACCCAAACGACCCAAACATAGATGTGGGGTATGTACATAGAATATTCCTCCACCCCCTCACTCACCAACACACACCACCCAACCACAGATGGGGAGGGGAATCTGTATATAGTCACCCCCTCCCCACTCACTCAACAACACACCCCACTCATTCACAGACATAACAGGGATGCAAATTCGATGAGAATCACAGAATTGATTCTCACGGTGATTCTCTCGTAGCATCAAGGTATGAGCATCAATTTCTCCTGTTGAATCATTTATTAAGTGTGGTCATTTCAAATAAATTTGATTCTTGCAAACTCAGACGAATTTGCATCCCTGCAGAAGGGGGCATTTGAAATAACTTCCTGTGTGAAAACCTCAACCAGAAACGGTACACTTTATAATTTTGGCCAGAAATATTTTCTTTCAAATGTCTATGTGATAAAAAAAGGAAAACTAGTTATCTGTATTTTGGTAAAAATAACATTTGTGCTGATGTTATATAATATAGTTAGTATTGTGCTATAGTACAAACCAGACACTGAGCAGTGAAGCACTATAGATAACAATATGACGATAATGTATTGTATGATAGCCTAGTCTAACTTGTGAATTTTATGTTTGCATTAAGGGTGCATGGATGGTTTTGATATTTATTATAAAAAAAAATTGTGACACCTTTTGAGTTGTGATTGGAGTAAATAAATTGCTAAAGAACCACAAAAGTGTATAGTCCTAGAACAGGTTAAAATTAATGTATTTGGTATTTATTTACTTAAACCTCAATTCATTTTACACAATTTTACACATTTGATTTCTATACTTTCAACAACTCAAGAAAGAGGACCTTTTGTATGGTTCGTAAGTTTTTGTTTTTGTCCTTTTTTTTTTGCAAGTTTTACCTACTAGTACTAGTAGGAAAGCTGTCAAATTACCAGTGTATTTTCCTGTATAAAAGAAATTAAGAGCTCTAAATGGTATATTTAAAACTAGTAATCTTAGAAAATGTCCATAAAATGGAATTTGTACATTTTTCTTTTTGTTCAATGGACCAGGTATTGTGCATACAATTTTGTGTAAAAAATGGAAGCAGTAAGATTATTTTGGTGTCCCATTACTAGTTTTTGTGTGGTTCAATAATACATATCACTCTTGAATTGGCAAGGTGGGTCATTTGCAATCCGGTGATTCATGATGTGTGGCAGTTAAACCATTGTTGATCACTATGCTGAGGGGTGAGTTTTTGTTGTAGCCGACCAGAAACCAAGTTTGAGTTAGTTTCAAGACTGGTTCTTATCCCTGTGAATCACTTGTTACAAAGATAAAGAATGAATTTCCCCATGAGAAATCAAATAATTACTAGAAATGGTAAATAATGGTTAAAAGGGTGCATTTTCAAATCATCTACCATATTATTTGGTTGGTTTGGATTTTGTTTTTAAAATATGCATGTATCG
This sequence comes from Ophioderma brevispina, assembly GCA_023653785.1. Lineage (NCBI taxonomy): Eukaryota > Metazoa > Echinodermata > Ophiuroidea > Amphilepidida > Ophiodermatidae > Ophioderma > Ophioderma brevispina. Next base: position 58,938 of record JAMKCH010011368.1, read on the forward strand.
GGGGGGCAAAATTTCTCCATTTACCTACCTAATTTACCTTTCTTTTGAGCCTTAAATGAAATTGACAAAATCTGCAAACAAAAGTTTAAGTCAAATTAAAAGGATTATTTTTTAGCCCACCCTGTACTTTATGGTGATCAGATTATAATCTGTGCACTTTTTATGGCTACTTGTCAAATTTATTCTTTCAAATATTATTTCTAACTATTTGTCTTATTTGGGATCTTTTTATCAAAGTATGATTTTCCCTAAATGGAATGTTATACAGACATATGCATTTGTGCACATGTCTGTAATTGGCAACAACTAACAGTAGGATTTAGGCACCACTGATTGGTTCTTTGAATCACGAATCATGTTCTGATCTGATGCTCAAAACTCAGCTCACTTCTGTCTGAACTGAATTATATATATATCAGTTGTATAATACAATCAATAAAAGTATTAAAACTTAAAGATAAAGTTTCAGGACTTTTTTCTGTCCTGTTGTTTACAATTGTTGAAATTAGGTAAGGTGGTTCTCATATTCTTCTCTCTCTTCCTTCGCTCCGCCTCTCTCGTCTCTCTCTCTCCTCCTCCCTCTCTCCTCTCTCTTCTCTCTCCCTCCCTTCTCTCTCTCTGCTCTCTTCTTCTCCCTCCCTCTTCCTTTCTCCCTCCCTCATATGTTGAACTTGGGCTAAAAGGAAGAGGCGACTATTCGACTGTTTTTATTTTATTGGTTTGGTATTGAACAATATTTTCCCCACTTATTGGAATTGCTTTTGAAGAAATATGTTGTATGACTAACATTAGTTCATTTTATTAGCCTTACACTGACATCCGAATGCCTCTATTATATTGATCTCTAAGCTCTATGGTTAGAGGCTCTATAATATAAATTGCAACTCATTTTTGACATGCTATTCAATACTTGGATTTACCTTGACACACTACACTACCAGGGTGGGAACTGTTTAAGCCATTGCATGTTTTTCTGAAGAATGTCAGAAGCCGGGGAAGAAATGGCGAGGTGTCTGTTAACATAGACATTGCGATAAACCTACTGCCCATGCAAGGGTCATGCACATGACTGGTTCAGGGTGGAAGTCCGGTGGAAGAAAATAGAAAATTCTACGAGGGGGGAAATTGCCACTGTGGTTCTTTATGAGTGTGTGTAATTAAAACGAGGTAATTATGTGCATGTATTAGCGTTGCGACGTGGTAACTGACCAATTTTGTTCCTTTTTGACTTGGCAGTGACTGGGGGCTTAGCCGGGAATGGGTAAGACATGGCCGTGCATTTGGGGGTCGTGTCGATTTGGTTGTGTAGGGACCAAAAGGTCACTTAATGCCTACAGGCATGGTACGTAACAAATACCTCTGGTTGAATGTTGTACCATCATTTTAATTGAACTGATTTAATAAACACCTTGGGCTGTCTCTTCGACTAGTTTTTCTTGTTCTGTGTTGCCGCAAGAAGTTACAACACACGTCGGCATGTTTTTTCCTCTCTCAAACCATGTATGGTTATGTATATTTAATGGCGCCATCCATATGAAGAAATACGCACCGTTTGGTAATAAATTGAGGGCTCCGCCTCACTGACACTCCTCCAGCCCCTCCTTTGGGCTGTACCCCGGTTTTTGGCCTGCCAACCCCCTTGGCACCACTGTTTTTTAGGTTGGATCTATGTTAAAATTAACATTGTAAATTATTGGGGGGATAACGTGGTGTATCAACATAGTTATGGGCATTATTTGAATAGTATGGTGTCACTGCTTATCAATCATCAAATGGGGTGATTGCGCTTTCTGCTTCGCTCGCGATTATGCCAATGTCTGTGGCAGACGGATGCGAGAGTCATGATGAAGGTTGGTGTAAAAGTGGCAGCGACGTAACCCACTCTAACATTGACTGACCTGCAAGAACACTTTTGGTTGACCATATCACAAGAACTCCCCCCCCCACAGCACACATTACACACCTTTTAAATTGTACTCTTTAAGGAACATTTCAGAGATGCAGTGGTGATCACCTCCTCTATTATACAGAGACAAAAGCAAACCTAATTGCTGGAAATTTTAAATTGATTCTCACATTCCGTTAATTTCACAGTATTTTTTTAACATTTTTTTGGTTCCCCAAGCCTTATTTTAATTTAATTGTCCAGGTCTGGGACATTTTAAGGTGCATTTCATGATCCCAACCTCGTCCCCCAATTAAACTCAAAGGAATTTTAAGATTTTACATCATCGACTGCTGACCCCCCATATACGTGGTGCATAATCTTACGTGCCAATTCATCTACTTTAGAAGAATGTAATGTTTATTTTCCTGCCTGTAAAATGGACAAAATTACAACATTGAAGTCCTATTGGCAGGCTGTCCTACATATACTTAGGCCGACATTCAGATTGAAAAAAAAAAATCCAACTTTCTTAGGTAAGTCGGGGGACGAGGCCTTTAATCGGAATGTCCCTTTATTGAGCTACATAAAATCACCCACGTTTACAGATGAAGGATGTTTGCCTTTTGAGGCTAGTGTAGTGGCCTGTCATTGGGTTTTATTTAATTATGAAATTTCGCATGAGTATAGTACTATGTTATCACAATCTTTTTCAACGTGAGCAGCTCTCTCTGAAGAACTATGGACAGGCAATTTACATAACCGTGTTTGTTCCTAATAAACGCCCCTGCTCTAATAACGCCCCTACGATTTTTTGGATACACCAATTCAAGAAAATGAGTTAAGATTACCTAAATCACATGATTTAATGGCCCGGACTGTTGTAATCCATATCATCGCTTTTTGTGTCACAGTTGTCATAGTTTAATTAGTATGGAAACTTTGACCTCGGGAGTTGCGAAAACAGCGCCCCCTGCTTGTTAGTTTGTATTATTTGGTAATGGAAAAATAAGCGTGTGTAGGTGATTTTTGCGGGAATTTTTGACTTTTTCCATTTTTGACTGTAATAAACGCCCCCCTTTTGAAAAATGCATTGCCCCGTGCTTTTTAATCGGTATACGGTAATCGGTAATCCATATAGGAAAATTGTGTCGTAATGAGCTTTTTTGAGACAAGTCTTTACAAATAGACATAGCCTTCAACAATGGAAAACAAATAGAACTGTGTCTTATCTGAAAACACAAATATATTATTCTTCCAGCCAGTCATGTCTACTAGGGAACACAAGAACCTAGGATGTCCACCCCCTTTAAAATTGACATGTCTTGGCATTTTAAGACATGCCTGTTGCCATGTCTTGCATTTTAGACATGTTTGTCGACATGTCTTGGCATTTTAGACGTCTTGTTGACATGTCTTTCATTTTATATGTCTTAGTTGACATGTCTTGCATTTTAAGACATGTGTTGTCCGAATGTCTTGCAATTTTAGACGTCTTAGTTGACATGTCTTGCATTTAGATGTCTTGTTGACATTCTTGCATTTTAGACATGTGTTGTTGACATTTTGCATTTTAAGACCATTCTTGTCGACAGTCTTGCATTTTAGAACGTCTTGTTGACCTGTCTTGCACTTAGACTTTGTGCGAATGACCCGACAGTATGACAAAACTTTGGTCTTATGGAAATGTATATCAAAACGGCTGGCCCTTCATGACAAAAGGGCGTAATGTGAGTTACCCCCTTTTGCCTGGAAGGATCATAGTGCCAAAACAAGCATTATGGCGATACCGTATTTTTAAAAAATTTTAGCATTAGGCCCAAAAAAAAAAAAATTGTTTGATTGTCCTAGATGACTTTTTGGGTAGGGTCGGTCGGTCGGAGGAAAACTTTTTTTTATTTTTTTTTTTTTAAATGTTTGTATATTTACGGAAAAACTGTTTGAAACATGTCGTTTGTATTAATACGTTAATCAAACACTAAAAATCAAGTGGATATACTGAAAAATGCATCTTTGTACAGTATGAAACCCAACGAAAATGCTAAGAACTGTTTAAATCATTTTTGTTTACATTTTTGAAAGTTAAATGAAAAAAAAAAAAAAACTTTTTGGAATTTCAATTAGGGTCGGTATTCTTTTGCACAGTAAAAAACAAAACAACAACGTTTTCCGATTTCCAAACTAGGGTCGGTCGGACGAGGGACAATCAACAATTTTTTTTGTGGCTGATTTAGGCTCAACATTTAAAAAAGGCAATGTATATCATAATGCATGTGGTTTGCGGTGTGGCACTTTCAAGGCGAAAGGGTGTAACTCAAGTTCGCCCTTTATGCCATGAAAGGGCCGTGGCGTCACGGATGCATCTTGCAGTGGTCCCAAACTTAACAGGATAGGTCTTGCAGTGCATCTGAAGTGATACACTTGCTTAATCATATTGATGAACACATTTAAACTCAAATTACATAAGGGAAACCCCTAAATACCACAAAATACCACAGACCTTGGATTGCCAAACCCACAAACACAGGCAAATTATAGTCACGATGGTTTGTGTGCCAACGGAGGGGAAGTGTGCTACTGAAACCCAAATACCACCAAAATACCATGGTGGGTAGCATGTTTACCCCAAGCTTTACGCGGCGAGATGAATCTTGAAAAGAAAGCCAACATATTGTTTAATCATAGCTGGTGAAAAAATTACCTAATACCACCTTAGCGGAGGGTATAAATGCATAAATGTAGGCCTTATATCGTAATTTACATAAAAAGAATAAATCCCAACCCTAAATGTTGAGTCCTTCTCTAAATAAAAAAATTTAAAGAAAAAATACTTTCAAACATGTTAAAAATAAAAATGTTTAAGCTTTCTTTTAAGGTTAATATTATTGCGCTTTTTACCGGTGCTAACTCATGGTCACGCCACCCTACATCACTCCACCACCACCTACCCTACACTCAAGCAAGCCAATCCCACACTACTACCTCATTTTCAACTTCACAACCTTGCCCCAAATCTTCATCACCATAACCATGGTGCACCTACAAAATGCCATGGGCCACACCATGCATCCACCACTTGCCATGTCCCATCCTATCCTGCCAGAGCCCACCCAACACTACTTACCCCCCCAACGCCTCCCCCACCCCCACCCCACCTCCCCCCACCCCTACCAATTCAAATGACAATGAAAAACAAGAACCATCTTTACGAACCATCATGCAAAGTTTGTCCGCATGATCTATAATTCTTCCACAATGTAATTTGTTAAACCCAACCAGTTTTCATATAATGTGATTAAAGACACTATCAGTGATTTGCTAAATCAGCAAATTGAAAAAAATCATCAAAAATCAGATTTTTGTATGTTCATAACACGTAAGGTATGCCAACATACCCTGCAAATGATTTAAGACAGAAGAAAAAAAATAATGACAGAATCGGAGATTAGTCATTACGTCCGTTCGGACACTTACTACAACCACGTAATGAATGGAGAATCGTCTCTTGGAACACTGCGTTTTCTTCCTTTTCTGGCAATTTATACAATAGAAAAGGTAACTAGAGAAAGAATTCTATCGACTATCCTTCACTTGAAGCTATTTCCTGCAAAATTTCAAATATTTTCAAATCACTGATAGTGTCTTTAAAAAGTACATGTTTTAACGTGGAATCTTGGAAGTAGACCTATCCTAATCCACACCCCCACAAGATCTCCTTACCGGTACAAAAATCATTGCTACTCATTGCCACATCGAATCATACTCCACTCGAGTACTCCACCCACCCCATCCCCACCACCAATTCAAACCAGGCACCCAAACATACTTCAATTTTAACATTCACGTGATAATTAACAAACCCACGGTGTGCCGGCTCCACACACCAGGGCCCAGGCCAACCATGACACCCCACAGTATTACCCCATTCTCAACATTGGCGGCCTTTTTAAAAAAAAAATCCGTCTCCACATGGGATTCCAACCACTTGCAGTTCTCCCCACACACCCACCCTACCATTGCCAACCTACACAAAGCCAAACACCTCATCACACACACCACCATCTCAATGCTATGCACCCAATAACACTTCCGATTCCCCATGCCTAAATTCAAACTGACCACAGGAACCATCTGTGGACACATCAAAAAGTTCACTTGTGCCATGTTTTAAGATTTGGTTACTAATAATAATTAATACTGCACACCCACAGATTCTTAAAAACATAGGCTGATATTCTCAAAGGGAGGTAACTTTATACCTGGGTTTAAAACCAGGGTGAGTCTATATGAGTGGACCTTTTCTTTTCCATATACTCTGACAGTTGAAAAATAACGAGGAGAAAAATCCCCTATGGATAGGCGGAATGAGGAAGGAATTTAGCACCCGTTAGAGACAAACCTTTTAGCGGTTGAAAGGAAAAAAGGTCCACTATTGTAGGATTCGCCTGAGTTTAAACCCAGGATCGAAAGTTCGAACTCCATTAGACATGTTTGAGAATACCAGACATGCGTTCTTTAACGCAAGTTCAAACACATTCAACTTTTACCCCATCTCAATGAAGCACACGTTACTGCCCCAATTCTGGGTCTAATTCTTGCGCCCAGTTTTTTAACCTCGAATTCGTTCCCCAACATACGCTATGCATCTTTAAAAGTTCATATTCCTAGTTATTCAACAAGCGGAAAACACAGATGTGTTCCTGAAATTATAAGGGATCTGGATAGTTGAATAATTCTATGTATCAATTAACCAGATAAATCATGAGCTTAAAAAGAAAGAAACGTTCAATTTTTTCTGTGCGGGAGATAAGGTCAGAAATGATATAGGTCAAGGACTAAGAGTCTAGTGACAATACTTAAGAAAGATATCTTAAACGAAAAATTGTATTCAGTCATGTTGTGGTATATAATGGTTTTGCAGTCATACAAGGCGTGTCATTTCAAAGGAATGCAGTTTGACGGGTGAGTACAACTAACCTGGCTCGGTTTCAGGGTTTGACATTTCCTCAGATTGGTTAATAAAAGCATTTTATTTGCGTATAATATTTCATTGAAACAAGGGTGTGGAAAAGTGTATTGATTTTGTTATTTCAGAGTGGTATAAGATCGAAACAAAAAAGGTGTTATAGCTATATGAAAGAAAAGCAGAAGAAGCGAAGCTATTTCGTTGATTGGCGCTTTTAAGAGTACCGGGGTATTTTGTATTGCCATCTTCAAGATTGGTCCTATTTTTCCACAAAATTATGGAAGGAAGTATTGTCATTGTCTTAAAATAACATTTCATGAAGTGCTAATGCCTAAGACGCCACCATAAAGGTGCAACGAGGATTTTGAGGCACCCAAATATTGTGTACATATAGTAAACAGACGAAGTGTCGTATTTGCTCCCTTTTCTAAAATTAAAAAATTTCACAATCTTTGTACCAAAAAGAGAAGAAAAATTTCTCAGTATTAATCCTTTCAGATTGGGTAATTTTTGATGGAAAACTTTTACATCAGGGGCAAAAATCAGAACTTTCGATTATTCAAGGACACGTGTGGGAAATCTCTCGTTGACACCTTTAAGTTTAACATCGAGGGTGTGTAAGATGTCGTATGATGGCTATTCCGCCCTCGGATCACAACGCGCATCTTACGAATTGCGTTTTATTCATTTCTCAATATGAAAAAGTCACAGAGTAAAGTAGGACTTCAGAATTTTACAAAAGTACGGAGTAGGCCTAAAGTATGTCTTATCCCGGTTAAATCAAATAGTGGGGATTATGAGGATGAGTCAGTAGCGCCCTTCCAGAAGAACAGCTGCCTTTTGAGTTCCACATGTGATGCACATTGGGGCCCTATAATGAAAAGCTTCATGCGCCAAATGTGACCCATAAATTGTAAAAATCTGTCTTTAACTATGTGTCTTGCATTTAGCCATGTTTCAACAAAAAGACAATAAAAAGAAAAAACCATTTCCTTGTCTGAAGACACGTTCCCCGTTAAGTCACAGTCATGTCTACATGCAGGACATGCCCAGACAAAGACACAAGCAGCTTTTCTGTACAAGACACTTCTAATTTTGGTAGACCACGTCCTTTGAGCCATCTTTGAGACATGTCCAGGATTAAGACATGGCCCAAAGGAGGACAGGTCCCAAAAAAAAAAAATTTAGCATGTGTCTTGAATCAGGTGTTCATCCATGACACCCCACAGTATTACCCCATCTCAACATTTGCTAATCCGTCCCACATGGGATCCCACACCACTTGCATCTCCCCACACCACCCACCCTACTCCATGCAAACCTACACAACACCACACCACCTTCATCACACCACCCATCCCTCTCCATGCTATGCACCCAATCACACCTCCGTTCCCCATGCCTAATTCAACTGACCACAGGAACCATCTTTGGGACACATCAAAAAGTTCACTTTTGCCATTTTAAGATTTTTGGTACTAAAATAATTAATATGAATCACCCACAGATTCTTAAAAACCATAGGCTGATATTCTCAAAGGGAGTGTAACTTTATACCTGGTTTAAACCAGGGTTAGTCCTATATGAGTGGACCTTTTCTTTTCAACATACTCTGAAAGTTGAAAATAACGAGTGAGAAAAATCCTTATGGATGGGCCGGAAATGAGGAATTTTCTCACCCGTTAGAGCAAACCTTTTAGTCTGTTGAAAGGAAAAAGGTCCACCATTGCAGGACTCATCCTGGTTTAAACCCAGGTCTAAAGTTCGACTCCCTTTGAGAATACCAGACGGAGAGTCTTTAACTCAATTCAACTTTCTGTTGCACAGTAACTTTTTACCACATCTCAATGAAGCACACGTTCACTGCCCCAATTCTTGAGTTAATTCTTCTTAGTTGAGGCCGCCAGTTTTTTAACCCTCGAATTGTTCCCCCCACATATGCTATGCAGTCTTAAAAGTTCTTATTTCTTCTAATTTATTCATACAAGCAGAGAAACACAGATGTGTTCTCTGAAATTATAATGGATCTTGTATAGAGATTATAATGGATCTTGTATATTGAATAATCTCTATGTACTCAATAACCAGATAAATCATGAGCTTTAAAAAGAAACGTCATTTTTTGTGCGTGAGATAAGGTCAGAAATGCTATAGGTCCAAGGACTAAGTGTCTATGCATACTTAAGAAGATATTTTAAACGAAAAATTGGTATTCATGTTCATTGTTGTGGTCATATAATAGGTTTTGCCGTCATCAAGGCTGTCATAAAAAGGATGCATTTTGACGTTTGACGGGTGATGCACACCTAACCTTGGCTCGGTTCAGTGCTGACATTCCTCGGTTGGTTAATAAAAGCATTTACGTACTAATATTTCATTGAAAACAAAAGGGGTGTGGAAAAGTGTATTGATTTTGTTATTTCAAAAGTGGGTACAGATAGAAACAATAAGTTAATAGATATGTGAATGTATGTAAGATTTTTTTAAAGAAAATCAGAAACGAAGCAATTGCGTGATTGGCGCTTTTGGGTGTTACGGGATTTGTCTCTGCAGGCCATCTTCAAGATATAATCCAATTTTCCAAAAAAATATGGACTAAAGTATGTCATTGTCTTACAATAACATCAAGTACTATAATGCCCTCAAGACACCACATTTAATGCTCCCAAATTATCGTGCTTATCATGTAACATCGAGTGGTTGTGAGCTGTCTTATGATGACCTATTTCGCCCTCGAATCACAACGCCATCTTACGAATTGCGTTTTATTCAATTTTCCTCAATATGGAAAAAAGTCACAAAGTAGGACTTTAGAAATTTTACAAAAGTACGGAGTAGGCCTAAAGTATGTCTTATCCGTTACATCAAATAGTGGTATGAGGATTCAGTAGCGCCCTCAAAACGCACAGCTGCCTTTTGAGTTCCACATGTGATGCACATTGGGGCCTACTAATTGAAAGCTTCATGCGCCAAATGTGACCCCTACATTGTAAAAATTCATGTCTTAACTATTGTGTCTTGCATTTAGCCATGTCTTCAACAAAAGAAAACCATTTCCTTGTCTGAAGACACGTTCCCCGTTAAGTCACAGTCATGTCTACATGCAGGACATGCCCAGACAAGACACGAAGTCGCTTTTCTGTACAAGACACTTCTAATTTGTAGACACGTCCTTTGAAGCCAGTCTTTGAGACATGTCCAGATTATAGACATGGCCCAAAGGAGGACATGTCAAAATTTAGCATGTGTCTTGAATCATGTCTTCATCCATGACACATGTTTTCTATCGTCGAAGATATAAACAGCCGATTCAAAGTGACAAGATGTCTTGTCCCATGCAGGGACACTTAAGATATCTTGTCAAAATTGTCAACGTCAAATGTAAATTCCCATGTCCCCTACGATAACATTTTAAAGGTCTTGTATGCATTTGCAAGCTACAACTATTTTCAACCCATTTTGTTGATGGAGACCCTGTTAAATTTGCGTCTTGCCTAACCTGTCTTACATTTAGACATGCGCTCTATCTAAAACCTACCGATTCCAAATTACAGGATATCTTGTCCAAGGGACACTTGAGAAGTTTTTTTTTCAAAATTGTCAACGTCAAATGTAAATTCCCATGTCCCTAGGCCTATGATAACAAAAAATAAAGGTCTTGTATGCATTTGCCAGCTACAAATATTTTCAACACATTTTTGTTGATGGAGACCTTTGAATTGCCATTTAACCTTTGACAATTTTGACAAGATTTCTATTAAGTGTCCCTCGGACAAGATACCTATTAAGTGTCCCTTGGACAAGATACCTTGTCATTTTATGAATAGACGGGTTTTAGATAGAGCACATGTCCAAATGTAAGACAGGCTATATAGTTAAGACGCACATTTAACAGGGTGGGGCCCTAGGATTTGAAAGAAATCAGCGCTCTATTTGGAAAATAACAGGTCAGAAATGTTTAGATTAGAAAATTACACAACGGAATGTCAGTTTTGTAAAAACAAACAAAATAAAACAAAAACCAGAGTGTTAAATTATAATCAAAGATGTATAATATTAGATTCTGTACAGGTTATAACACATAGGTTACTTTCTTTTGAGATGGCTTCCCAAATGACCTGCAGTCATTTGGGAAGCCATCTCAAAAATCACTGACCTAAGACTAGGCTTGTTTGGACTCATTTGAATGCATTTTTCACGCTGATTCTGAAAGCGGTCATGAAAATGCGTGATTTTGATCTGTTTACAAATAATTTTGAACTTGAGCAAGTATAGTAGCCTTTATACAAAGTCCAAACGCAATTTCGGACACTTTGTCTTTGTTTTAATCAGTAATCACCTTCATCGGGAGATATCACACTGCATTAATTTAATCACAAATGCCGCAGTGGACAAATCAATGTTGTTCACCTATCGATCGGGGCACCTAATCGAGTGTCACTAATCATAACCGTTACATGCAAACTCTAGAGCCGTGCTCACGGGAAAGTTGGAGAGAAATTTACATAAGTATGCTTACAGCGGCGTGACGATGATTAAACGACGGTTGAGTTCCTAAGGAAGTTTAAAACTGAATAAAATGGAAAATGATATCGCCCCAAGGATATTAAAATTGATCTTTGAAGCCGCGCAGCGGGGAGTACGTGAAATTAAACGCCGGTTATATTCAGCTCAAGTCGAGTTGTTTTCCCCCCTCCGCTATTTTTGAGTCCGTGCCTTTCGCAGCTATTTCTCTTCCGCGTGTATGTATGTGGGGCATATAGCTTTTAATTTGCAATATTTTTAATTGTGCCATGCAATCATGAAGCCATGTCCTATGTGACCTAGAGTCAATCAGAGTGAAAATTGTTGTTGCTGCTGCAGAGAAAATTAAATTGGCGCGTCTTTGTTGATTAATCGGCCGGCCCAGCACGGATGAAAATTATTTTTTTTTTCCTTTTGGTTGCAAGAGATTGAAACATGCGGAGGTTGTCGCAAGGGATTCGGAACGCTGTGCATAAGATGCATGCTATATAGGCACCCGAGATAGAAGCACCCAGTTATGATCAAATGATGAGCTATCAGATTATATATTTCAATTATAGTATGATCGAAATCTAATATTTCTCGCACTTCCCGGGTTATACCAGGCGGAAGCGATTAGTAGTCAAACAGATTTTCCTTTTATTGGGTGTATAAAACATTTTGCTCTCTTTTGCATAGTTAGTAATCATCAAAATTCATCAATGGAAAATAATAACAATACTTTGGGGAGAGTTGACTTTCTACACAATTCTGTCGTAGAGCGATAGCTCAAACTTTGTTTTTTGAAGTGCGAAAATATATAGCTAGTTTGCTAGCACATATATGCGGGAATATATGATTTAACACACTATTTGTGAACTTGCAATTTGCAAGTTTGAAGGTACGTTAGCCTTTTAGTTTCGCGCATGCGCGTGTATCTTGCCAACGGTCCTATAAAATGAAACTCTAAAATGTGAGACTTGAATGAATGAATGAATGAATGAATGAATGAATGAATGAATGAATGAATGAATGAATGAATGAATGAATGAATGAATGAATGAAGGAAGGAAGGAAGGAAGGAAGGAAGGAAGGAAGGAAGGAAGGAACCAACCAACCAACCAACCAACCAACCTACCAACCTACCAACCAACCAACCAACCAAAAACATTTTGTTTGACGCTATCATTTGTAGTTCTTTCGTGGGGTGATATGCTTGTCATTTTCAAACAAAACATGGTTTCAGTATATATATACGAAAGGGATTCGTAAAATGATCACTTTTTAAATCAATATTTTGTAAAGTGTAGAGTAAATATAGAAAAAGAACAACCTGTGACGAAAACAGGTGAATTATTGCAGTGGACTGGGTATAGGGGAAAATTAACAAGGAATTGGTCAAAATAAATATTTGCTTATAGTTTTCAATTTTGCACTTTCGTCAGTGTTATACTGTTGAATCCATTTTAAGAGAAGAAGTACTGAATCTGAGATTGAATCGTAATACTTTGGAAAAAGTCTCATCGCTCATTTTTGCTGGTCGCAAAAGGTTAAAATCGCGCTCTCTGACTGCCGTTAAACTTTTTTCACTGCAGTCCGAAAAGTGAGTCCCGATCTCGAATCTACAGAGATCGTGTACTATAGGTCTATCACAATCGTGTGTTTATTGCGTGTGCTTCTTATTGAACAAACAATAACATCCAAATACTTCCATGGGATGCACTTTAGCATGTCGAAGTTCCTTCAACCCCTCACTCTGAGTATAAAAACATATCTAAGATCCAGCCTTGTGAAACTACGGCATCAGAGATGGAAGATGAATACTCGAGAATAACTTTTATATTTTAACTAAACAATCATCTATAAGATGCGTGATGTGTGGTCAGACTTGACACTAGAAATATGATTTTTTGTTGGCATGGTTACCATGGAAAAATATCAATTGTCAGTATAATATTAATATATCCATGAATGCAGTAATCTTCAAGTACCCTGTTAAGACAAGCCACTCTCGCTTCAAGTGCCATCACTGCGCACTCAATGCTGAGGATCTCTTTCCGTCTACCGTCGGGAAAACTGCCTGCCCCATCTTTATACGAGAAGCAGATATCACCTTAGGCATGTACGGGATAGAATCGGGCCGGATACAATGGCACATGCAAGTGATGATGGGGATTTGGTGGATTTACGGAGTGTTCTTTGGGATCGTAAGTCCCACATCATGCTACTAAAGCACGGAGGCTTAACTTGGGCTCAAAGATCTGGAAATATTATCCTCATAATCATGGCTTGGGGGTTCAGTTGATGTTAAAATGGCGCATCACATGGTTTAGTAGATATAGATGGGGTATGTTCGATGATGTAAAAATTAAACATGTTAAGGTAATAAAAAAGCTTATAGGCCTATTCTGGGTGCAATGTGGAAAAGTATATAGAACCGGTTTGTGTATGTTTGTCATCCAAGTACGCCAACGTGCTGGTCTCTATATGTGCTATCTACTGAAGATGGCGCGGGGAAGTGACATGAGGGAGGTTTAAAGTGTCATATGCAATGCGTGTTCTTTTTCGTGGAACATGTGATTTTTTTGATCGATCCATGAACAACATAATTCTCCGTACAAGCACACACATTATTATAGCAACGAAACCCTCATTATTGTCTGTACCCGCGTGATTCGACAATATCTTATAGGTTTTAGCGGTATAGAATTGGGGCAGGGGTAGTCGGATGGCATGATGATTTAAGTTTAAGAAACAAACTTAAGCAAACGCAGTGTAAGCTTGCAGTTAATATCTCGTCATGTCACTTAAATATATTTCTAAACTCTTCTTGTCAGGGGCGTAACAGGGGTCACTTTTCAGAGGGTGAATTGGGCAATTTCCCGGTTTTGAGACAGATTTTCCCGGTTGGACGTGGTTTTGAAGCAGATTAGGTTGGAGGTTAAAATTTCCCGGTGAGCAGGAAAAAAGCTGATTTAGCATGATTTTCAAGCTTCTTCTTCCCGGTCAAAGCTCTCTGGGGTCTGGGGTAGCAACCTGCCCCCCCCCCACACCGCCTGTTACGCTACTGCTTTCTGTATAGTCGCTTATATAGAGTTGTTTTTAAGTCAAAATTATACATTTTGATGGCCACATTCGGAATCGGCCTGAAAATTCTGTTCAAATGGGTCCAAACAAGCCTAGTCTTAGGTCAGTGATTTAGAGATGGCTTCTCCAATGACCATTGGGAAGCCATCTCAAAACCCACTGACTTATGTGACAACCTCTATACCGAAACTACCCGTACTGAAGAGGATTTCCACTGCGCATCTTTCTTTGGTCCGAATGGTCCGTCCGCGTACTATATATATACACAGTATTAATTAGCGAATAAAGAACGAAGATTTAAAATTCCTCCGAGTATTTAATTTTGTAATCAGATTAAAGATATCATACTTCCACTCTCACCACACGGTTGTCTAAAGAAGTAATCGGATGTTGTGCTTGATTTGGTTAATTCGTCTAAAGATGTCGAGTCTTAACTTCAAAGTGATTGTATAAAAATACGGAAGCTATTGCATCACAAAAAAAATAATACTAATCTCCAATTGTAGGAGATTTTTCGGAAGACGAAAGCTATAACAAAATTATGATGACTACAGGAAGGGATAAACTAAATAAGAAGTGTCCGGTTCTTTTTAATTTGAGAAGAAGAGAACTGCATGCCGCAGCTCGTAAAGTGAAAGTATTGGACTAAAACTTCTATCTAGCGGATCTCCGCAAGAACTATAGGATGTGAAAAAGACGCCATGAATGCTGGCCAAAATGATCTTATATTAGAAATCACTGTGACTATAATTGTTTATTTTTTTTCCTTTGAACGTGAAATAGACATTACTACTGGACATAGGCATAATTATATTTTGCAGTAAAAATGACAACATAGTACAAACATTCAGTAAATTTGCAGCCCGATGTATCCTCGAACCATCGGTTATAAGTGCCGTAATTTCGCTGACTTCTAAAAAACAGGTCAAAAATCAAACGTTCTAATCTTTTTACGTTTATAACAGTTTTAACTGAATGGTATGTTTATCTGTCTAGAGTACTTTCAGGTTTAAAACAAACCGTCAAAATGTCAATTTGATCGCAAAGGAAAGAAAATGTATAACAAATTACAATCATTTAGTAACGGTCCGTGTAAATTTACGAAGATTTCCAAGAAGAGCGGTGATCTCTGTTGTTCGAGGGTGAGATTGGTAAAACAACCATCTGTACCACCAATAACTCTTCTGCAAAAAATATTGTCTTATCTTACATATCTTTTATATATTTGTATGTCTGTAATAATAGAAAGCATAACATCATGACATTACAACTATTGCGCCTTGCCGAGAGCTATAGTGTGATCTGACATGTTTGAGAAATAAGGCTTCGGTTCCTTATCTTACCAGAAGAAACAAAAATGAGACTTATCTCAAACATCGCCTTGAAGGACACATCTTACTAGTATAAACTTAAAGGGGGATGGCCCGATTTAAGGATGTGAAGTTTTCATCTTGATAGATTGGCCTTCACCCAAAAACCCACCTGTAAAGTTTCGCGCCGATATTTCAATGCGTTTTCATGTGAGAGCAGAAAACGTGATTTCGTAAGCCCCATAGAGTACTGTGTAAAATTAATATTGGTCGACCAAATTGGGGTACATTTTCGCTCATTACTTCCAAACCAAACATCCTTTGGCCCTAAGATTTCACAGGGTAAATGAGAAAAATAGTAGCTTTCTTTTTCTTTCCTTCCGAACCAAAATATTGACCACTTCCGGTAAAATCTGGGCTTCTGGGGACGAGGCTATTAGCGATCGGGCCATGGTACCTTTAATAAGTGCCTTTCGTGGACACATGTCTCCTTTTGCGTCATATAGACACGCGACTATATGTTACTATACAACTAAAAATAACTTTGTAGGACATACAGGCCTAATTTGTTACTAAAAGACTTTCAAGACACATTTAGAGTGTTGACGATCGGTGTTTACAATCACATTACGTTAAGATTTACGGAAGATATGGCGAGTTAATTTGCTAAATCTTTAGCAAATTAACTCACATATCGCGGTAGATGATTTTGCTGACAAAGGCTCTCATTTTTCTTCAATTTGAGATTTTGACATGTTGGTATTGCTCGTTTTTGTCTCAGTAGAGCCTGTTAATATGAATAGAGTGTAAAGGTAAGGCACAATGTAGTAAATTTGGTCTTTGTTTTAATAATCAGTAATCACCGTAATCGGGTCTACACTGCAGTTGATTTTATTAAATGCCGCAGTGACAAATCAATGTTGTCTCCTAATCGGGACACCTAATCGAGTGTCATAATACATAACCGTTTAACATGCAACACCATGCTCACGGACAATTTGAAGAGAAATTACAGAGTATGGCGCATGAAGATGATATTGACGTTATAAACACATAAGTTAATATAGTCACTGATCTAAGTCACTGACCTAAGACTAGGCTTGTTTGGACTCATTTGAATGCATTTTACTGGCAAACTTCGAGAACGGATCCTCATTTATGACCCTATACTGTATATGACAAAACTCGAGGAAAACCAGGCATTTTATAAAGAATATCTCCTATCTGTGCCATACTTGCATGGCTATTGGCGAAATATTGTCACTATCAGGATGGTACGACAAGTCACGCTGAATTTTACACAATATATTATTGAAAATGAATATGATATATATAGCGTCAATTTTAAGGCCATATTTATACTGTATATACTTGAAGACGGGTTTTGAATCATCGCGGATTAAATCTTTCCAACCATCTGAGCCCGATTTATCAAAACATGCATGTAGGAAATGCGACGGGGCGATTACCCGAGAGATGCGTCTAACGATAACATACCATTATGTATATAGGCCTTTTATTCTTGGTGTACATGTGACCAAAAGACAGCAAAAAAAAAAAAAAAATAGGAGCTTTACCTTCACTTATATAATATCCATAAAAGAAAGAAAAATGGTGCTTAAGTATAAGAGTGCTTATGTATTTATAAATACGCGCACACTCTATAAAAAGCTACCTCTATACATTGTAAAAACAGTGATTACAAATTAAACATCTTCACTATTTGCACCATATTTTTAAAACGTTTGAAATAGCTAAACAATTAAGGTCTATTTAACATGTTTAATATATCTAAACACCTTATATATAAATTTGTTTAAAACCTAAATATGTTTATAGACATTTGAAGGTATATGTGTTTAGGCATTTGATGCCAAAGTGTTTAGAGATTTGGCACCTAAACACTACTTTGCACTATCCCAGATAGCACGCATATATTGGCCCAACAATGGTTCCCCATCGGTAATCTTGGCATCGGCATCACGTGGCTAACGTATATTGGGCCACTATTGGTTTTCCATTGGCAATGTGATATCGGCTTCATATCGGCATCCTTTAATGGTCTAATATTGGCGCATCATATTGGCAATCGACCAACAGCCAATATAGAGCCAATTATTGGGATAACGTTGGCCCAACCAATATTGGCTTAAGGCTAATTGTTTGCCTAAAAATAGCAGGGTGAGAAAACAATAAAAACATACAGAAATACGCTAAAATCTCTCAAGGACAATTGTTTTGATCAGAACACAATATTTCAAAATTATTATACTATATAATACCAATTTCAATAAAAAAATAAACTATTTGACTAGCTCAAATTATTTAAATAATTTATTTAAATATAGCAGGTTGAAAATATATTTATTTTGCCAATAAAAAAATATTGATATATTCCCAATATTGGTTCAATATCTATTACCAAGAATTGGCCGATTTTGGGCCGATGAGCAAATAATATTGGACCGATAACTTTAGCCAATACTGGTCCGATTTTTAGGTATATATTGGGCCTATATTGGCCCAATATCTCCATGTTTTCTGGGATGTATCATCAATGGTCATGGAAATTTAAAGTCCTCCGCGACAAAAGAATGTTGAAACGATATAAGACCTCTACAATTTTATGGTTGGGGCATGGGAAATTGCATTTAATCTTTTACAATTTTTGGCTAGATTTATTTCTCACACGTTAGCTCCAGCTCCTTAACTCGATCAAAATGTGGCACATTTTTCGCTCATAACATCACATGTTTTGTTCCCGGGTTTTGTTTGGTCTTGTATTGCACTTTCATTGTTCCGTTCGGTGTTTGTAATTTGTCCTGCACTTAATTAGAATTTAGATAAAGTAAGGTATTTATCTTTGCAACATTTACTGGGTGACCTTATGTTTCGAACTTTTGCTCTTTGTTTGGTCTCCCCACCACTGTATTGTTATTTTCATGTATCTCATATTTTTTTATGGTGAAAATAAATTGAATTGAAATTGAAATAGATTTCAGAGGGTAAATGAGAAAAAAAGTACACTGTAAACAAAATACTGTAAATTTGCCCAGAAAATCTGGTTATCCATTCTGCCAGCAAACCCGATAAAAATACAGTATACTGTAAAAAATTAACTTAATCAAACCACTTTTTCGAACATATATATTTGGTGAGTTATATGTAGCATGTTTTAAGAAAGGCTTTTGAGTTTGAGATGGGGGGGGGGTGGAAGAATCAAGTGGAGAATGAGAGTAGGAGGGTTGGGTTGAGGGTGGAGGATGCATTGACTCGGGTGAAGTGGAAGGAGGGAGTAAGAGCGGTTGCTGCGAGTGTGAGGTGAATCCGGCCACCCTCGTTCACGGGGACAAAACCGGATTTTAACTTTGGATTTACTACTACTATACAACCAAATACTGTTACTTACTGTAAATTGCACAGTTTTGCACTGTATTTTTTACAGTGCATCAAGTGAGTCTATGCAAGCGAATGACTTGAGTATAACATATACAGAACCTATTTTTAAGTGTTCTACCTACTTAAAAGTGTTCTATGTGGAATTAAATGTAAAATTGGTATTTTAAAATAACATTAATTCATTTTACAAATAACACTAATTTATTTCACATAGCACCATAAATTTTCAACTTGTTCCGTTCTCGGCCTAAAAAAACGTTGTGCTGTCTTTCATGTCGTTAATTTATTATATTAATATCATTTTTATTTTAATATTCATTGAAAAAGTACTCAAGATAATGCAATTTAGGCTTAATTTACTAATATTATTTAAAAACGTCAAATTTACATAAAGCGGATGCTTTCGCTGCCCAAACGTTTAGTTTTGTTTGTTATTTTTTATTTTTTTCTCATCTTTCTTTCTGGTGGGCAAGGGTCGGTCGGTCGGGCACTCAAATATTTATTCGGAAGTAAGCATATTGATTTAGTCGCCCTTTTTTAGTAATATAGAGTTGGGATTTTTTTACAATTTTTTTTCTAAAAAACGGGACATGGACAGTAAGTTTTAACCTTATTTAGAAAATGCATTTTCGGGAAAGGTTCAAATTTGAAAGCACCTTCCTGAAAAAGGGAGTGACCGGGAAAGGGTGTAGCACATCAGGTCGTTTTTTTTTTTTAATTCTATGGAAACGTTTTTGTTTTTGTTAACCGGGGTTTACCATTTCTGAATAACGCTGAATGTTGTCCTAATTTTCCAAATTTGTCCTGAAAGAATAAATTTCAAGTTTAAATATAATCTTTAATAATACTTAAACAACCGTTATGTATAGTCGAGTGGTTTTTGTTTAGTCGAGTGGTTTCTAAAGTGCCCAGGTGTGTCCTGAAAAGAACGAGAAATTCCCAGTCAAACTATTGCGTAACAAATTACAACAGGAGCGTTTTGCCTATGGCATTAGTAGAGAATTAGAACCGTGTGAATAGATTAGCTCGTTGAAGTAAAGGATTTTGTGGCTCAACACGGCGAGTTAAATCTCCCATCCTCTTTGGGATTTTATCGATAGGATACCAATGTTTACATAGCTTTATGAATTATGAATAATTCCAAAGTGAAGAACATGGATGGACCTTCTCTTCCTCCTTCAAGTTCAACGATTACTGCCGTAAAGCAGGAAGCTGTGTCAATGCCGCCAAATTCGGTACCTTTTCCGCTACAGTTGCCGAATTTCCCCGCTCTGCCACCGGCCAATGGCCCACATGATATGGGACCAATGCAGGGGTAAGTCATTTAAGTTTTGCCTCTTCAAGTTCGTGCTATTGTTTTATGACAGTATCTCACCAGAGAAGGTGTTGCATAAAATCATCAGGGGAAAGGTCTCAAGCCCCCCAATAAGCCCCGCTTGGATGGCTTGGCTGGGGTTGAAAGTCCTTTAAGCGGCCATTTTGTCATATTTAGCTAATAATTCTGAAAATATATATCAACTTAATATGGTATTTCTAAACACTGGATTTGTTATCAGTGAAAACTCAGTTTATCAGTGAAAACTCAGTTTATCAAGCACAACATAAATTTATATAATACTTTAATTATCGAATAATTTGAATGTAACAAACGCAGGTAGGCTAATTTGAAGAAAATGAGGTTTCACTTGCTAAATTTACATTGGCAATTTTTTTTTTATTTCGGAATTTATATTTTTTAATTCGGAAAACAAGTTTGTCGGAAATGCGGTTTAAAATAATTTTCGATCAGCAAACTAAGACTTTTTGAAAAAAAAAAACAATTTTTCAATCTAAAAGGTGGTTTTTGATCGAAATGTGTAATTAGTAAGGTTTTTTATTGAAACAAATGGTTTTTTTAGGTGATACAAAACCAAATAAAAAAAACTTATTTCAAAGAAACTATTACGCATATCGAATGTCACGATAACACATTCGTCACCTCATTGCATATAAAATAGGAATAATTGAAAGTGTCTGAAGGGTGTTTTTATTTTGAAAGTTTCTTAACTGCATTATCTCCCCCAAAGAACTATTTTTGTTTGTAAAGAAATTAGTAAATCAAGGTTATAAATCGCGTTACGTGTTCCTATAGAAATAAACATTAAGTTACAAAATTCACTTTCCGAGATTTATTTAGTTAATTTGGACTTTAAGAAAATCCATTATGTCCTTTTATATAAATTGTGTTCTTTTTACTGACATATTATACTTAATGGGTGAGAGCATGTCCTATGTATATGTTGACACGTTCTTATTCTTCCTATAATGTAATTCAGAAGTGTTTGTCGCAGAGCCTTTACCCAACGAAACATACTCTTTCACAATGTTACAACAGAAAAATGTAAAACTAGTGCCAACTGCGCGGTCTGAAGTATTGCTATCTACCGTAGAAAGCATGGCAGACCGTATGGTAATGACCACTTCGGGATTGACCAATTCGAACCGACTTCCAAGTGAACCGAGATCCCGGACCGAGATTTAAAATCAAAATGATGGAAAGATAATTGCTTCCAAATATGGTATTATCTCTTTGAAGCATTGGCCGCGTTAACCCGCCCCATCAAACTAATTCTGTCACTTCCCACCCGCCAAGTGAGACTTGCATCTATATACACAATTCGGGCAAATTCTGTTAATTTTTCAAATTGCAATTGGTTTCTTGTCACGGTTCGTTACCCCAGCCTGACTGCATCACGATTGCCTTCTCCGTCCCTTGTACATCCCCTATGATGACACCGCTCGAGTCGCTCGGCGAGTTTTCATAGGGACCCATCGCCGTGATGGAACAGTTAAAGTGGAGTATATATAAAGCTTTGGGCCGTCACAAATTTAATCTAAACAAAATGATATCAGCCCCAATCAATCACACTTTAAAGCAAGATTTGATTTCCGTCAAGCTCGGCGCGGGTGAATCCCTCGCGGGATTATAGCGTGCACGGGAACCGCCTTCCACCACGCTTGACAGATCTGCTACTTGTGTTTTTAGATCCGGTCGAAGCATGCAAAAACAATGACAAGTCACTTAATTTGACAAAAATCCCCTCTTTATTCCCCAACCCCCCCCCCTCTCCCGACATTTATTTAAGACAAAGGTAGCAACCTTGCCTCCCTGTTTGAATGCATGTGGAACACGGCTCGTATACCAGAGATGTCATACCAGTATCTCGGCGGCCGGGTTACAATTAACTCTCTGACTTTATCATATTACTATTTCCGCGCCTTAAGTCAATAGGGCGGTGCCCCTAGTGAACGAGGCATCCTAAGCCGACACAAAATCCCCCTTCGGGTTAGAGAACCGTACCAAGACTGATTTAGCCTGATTTCAATGTTTGTTTCTCTACTCACGAGAGATCTACTAATTGTTTCGCTCGGCGGTTATAGCAACCAGGCTAAACTTTATTGGAGCTTCTGCTTGTCAAAACATGTCACTAGTGTAATATTTATGTACAAAAATTATAATTCTAGTAGATTTTATATAAAATTACCAGAAATGATTCCATTATTGTGTGAAACAATCTATGAAACTTACGAAACTAAAAATTCATGTTAACTTCTCAAAATTCGTCATGGTTGAACACCCTGCTTCCTTTCCACTGATTAGACTAAATTAACAATGTCCATACAATCGGACCAATCCCAAGTTAAATAATGCAGTATTTTACTGTTTATAAAAACAACACTCAGGACGACGTGGTACTTGAAACACGCTTGGAGGGGAAATGTGCAAAGGGTGTGGCTCCCCTTGGAAATGTTGCTAGAGGAAAGTTTTAAGATGTCCCCTCAAAAAAATACGTCCAACTTAAGCTGGGATAGTCTTGTTTTAGATAGCAACACTAGATAACAGCTTGTGGCAAATCTTTTATGTTTTTGACCCTGTTCTTTAAACACTTAGCCTTCTAAAGAAAGAAAAATGACACATTTTTGCTGACAAATAAAAGCCCTTTCTGCCACGTTGTGTATTGTACTGGGAGTGTCATATGAACTCGGTTGAAAAGCACCTGTTTTAAGAAATGGGCATTTAAGGAGTGATAATTGCGTAAAATGTTAAAAAACAACATACCAAAGGATATTGTTTTTATCCTCGGACAAAACACTTTCATATTTTTTTAAATGTGTTTGTTTGAACTTAATTCGGCTATATATGCCCCCAGATGCTCAAATCACCATTTCTCATAATTTGATAGAAGTTAGAACTCCATACATTAAATTGAAAAACAACAATAGAACAAGTTTTTAGAAGTGAAAGAAATTACCATCCTGAAAAAAAACCCCGACTGATTCTTTCCTTTTTATATTCAATTCTTTATCACTTTGAAAACTTGGTCAAATTAAAATTCATGCAGAAAGAAAAATCATTGCACAGACAAAGATTGTATGTAATGATTTGTCATCTGGTCATGGAGCGGACCTATATCTCGCTTTGCTATCTTATCCTTGCGATAATCTTTCAAAGTGTGATGCTACAGGGTGAGTAAAAAAAAAACTTGACCCTGATTGTGTCCGCCATTTTGAATTTTTAAGTAATATATATCTAATATATTTGGTATCAACTGAAAGATGGGTTCATTATCTTTAATATACTGCAAAGATCATTCACATCGGTTAGGTATAGACCGAGCTACAGTCGTTTAGATCAAGTAGTCGGTTTTCTGCTCTGTCCACGGATTCACATTGAAATGAACGGCGTTCAGCGAAGGAAATCCGTGTCCAGAAGAAAATCAGGCTATTTATTCACTGCAGATTCTTGATTCGAAAGACT
Organism: Ophioderma brevispina; assembly: GCA_023653785.1. NCBI lineage: Eukaryota > Metazoa > Echinodermata > Ophiuroidea > Amphilepidida > Ophiodermatidae > Ophioderma > Ophioderma brevispina. The sequence goes on from JAMKCH010011368.1 coordinate 82,886, forward strand.
GTAGCTCGGTCTATACTTAACCGATTGGAATGATCTTTGCAGCAAATTAAAGATAATGAAATAAGCTTTCCGCAGATACCACATATGTTAGATATATATTATTTAAAAATTCAAAATGGCGGACACAATCAGGGTCAAGTTTGTTTTTTTTACTCACCCGGCCCTGTATTACAAATTTTAGTTTAATATTGAAATTAAAGGGAATAAAGTCGCATATAGTTATCCTAGTACCTGTTCATGGTTCGCTAGATATCCTCGAGAAAAGGTTATTTCAAAAAATTCTATTGATGATGGGTTTTTTGATGTTCGCAAATGCTTGCATGTTATAGGCTGCTGTGTTTTAATTTCTGTACGTTATGGACAGATAATACAAAAGTACAAATTTCTGTTAGAGTAGATCTGTACGTACAATTGAGCACACATATTATACTTTATAGCCAACAGTTATAAAATGTTATAAGAATGTCAACTGTTTAGATATGTCCCCGTGTATAAGTCGGGGACGAGGCTATGGATCACGAAATGCCCCTTTTAAAAAAGTCGCAACTCTCTATCAGAAAGGGTATACAGTTTGAAAAAAATATTAAACAGTTCATCAAAGAGACGGTCAGGCAAAATACCATTTTTAGTTATCCTTATAGTATATAATGTCATCTTGTAGTCAATAATTGTGAACTTATATTTCTAGTGAGTGTTTAATTTCTTTTTAATGTCTAAATTATATCATATGTATGTGTATGCTTTAATATGATGGTATTATTGAAATTAATCAAACTCATAAGCAGTAACAATGTCCGTTTGTGTACCAAAAAAAAATAACTCACGTTATTTAATTGTTTCTATTATTTTAAATTTAACAATCACCAAAAAACAAAACAAAAGAAAAACAATATCTTTAACATGCTTTGTTTTGTTTCTAAATCTTATTTAGTCGTTATTAATATCGCTCTTTTAAAAGGATTCGAGAGTCCGTGTTCTTGTAACAGACGGTCTTATTCACTTACCGCCGAGTGGCACGGTGTTGTACAAAATCATGCCAATTCAATTAGCATTTCGTGTTATGTATAGTGAGCTTTTGTCGGATAATGGGTGTGCAAAACCATGATAATCGCGGCTGCCAATTGCACACTTATTCAGCACGAGAAAAAATTGGAAAGGAATTAGATATTTATGAAAGAAGTACTCGATCAGGTTGATAGCGAGACCTGCATAACTCCAAATGTGAGAGAAAATATAAACAAAGGATAAATATGTCTCGATTTGACCCATCCAGGGCAAATGATGGAAATAATATATAGTATTGCAATACGGCCAAATTAGATCATAAAAACAATAGGAAATAAACGACAACTTCCTTTCAAAAGTCTTTTACTTTGCAATTAAATATGCTAAAGACACGGGAATTTTAGCATGTAAAAGTTTAAATTCTGTGTAATTTGATAATATTTTTTTATAATTACTGAAATTAGCCTTAGACGTGACCATTTTATGTATCATAATTAACATTTCTTTCAATGAGCGGAGAAATCGGGTTAGTTTAATCGGACTGCCATACCGACATTATAACTTGCATGACAAAGTGAGTACCGGCTTGTGCATTACCTTTTGCAACATGTACGTTCGAAAGAATTAAGTTATTATGTTCTATCTTGGAGCAACGCATTTGTGAGTTTAACACTGCAAAATAAGTGAATAACCTTTCCGAGCTGTGTATCAGAAAATATATAAGATCCTATTGCTCGCCGCGCACCGTCTTGAAAAAAGGAAAAATACGCTAATCTAAAAGCTCACGGGGCTTATGAGTTGGTTTTATAGGCGTGGGATACAGCGTGTTATCTTCAGAAGACGTAAACGGGTTTAGAGTCTTGCATGTTAACTCAATGTAAACTCAATGTTTGTGAATACATTGGGCCTGCTATCTCGAGATAAATTGACCGAATATTGCACATGAGACGATTTGTTTTGTTAGACTTTTAGACCTACAGGTCAAAACGATTGGCAGAAAGCGATTAGAAGGCAGGGAAATGAGTGATTTAGGATGTTCATTTATTCATATACCTTAAACTAAAGCCGTCTAATCGGTTAGCTATCAGTAACTTCAAAACACTAGCTAGATGAACTCCAAGAAAATTATTATAAACAAAATGCGATCTATTTTTGCGGAATGTCGAAAATGTGCATATAATATTATGAAACCTGTCTTTCTGAAATCAATTGGATCAATATGTTTAATTGCGCGTCTATTATGTGTTTTCTTTTAATGGAGTTTTATAAGTTGCGTTAAAATTTTTTAAGGTGCGGTCTACATTGATGTATTTAGATTCTGCTCGTCTGAACCATAATTTAACCTAAACAAAATCATATGCCAGAAATACACAAGTGCAATTTCGACTTTTCGAAGAATATTCCACGTTCACAAGATACATAACAATATTCCTATCATGATTTAAACCAATGAAAATATTGACAACAGGTGAGGAATATGTTGCAAGAGCTGAAAATCTAATTCCAATCCCATATCCTCAGTCACAAAAACACCTCCATTGCTAACGTATTCACAGAAATGGTAATTTTTAGATGGTTGTGTTTCAGTCAAAGTTGCTCTGAAGTGTACAGATCTGTGATGTAAACTGATAATTTTTAACTGATAACTGATAGCAAGAGGGACTAAGACGAAAAAAAAACAACAAAGAAAAATCACAGCTGTTATCTTCAGGTTAAAATTTCCCATTGTTCACCGTTGTGTACGTACGTTGCGGATGTACGCTGTGAACTATTGCGCTTTGCATCCGCAATGAACACAGATTCTGAAAAGACAAGTTTCAAATCAAAGGAGGGAAAGAGTTCCATACGTACCCCCCCCCCTTTAGCAATCTATAGGAAACAAATTCTTTTTATTTATGGCCTTACAATAACAAGTACCCTAACCCTAAGGCCAAAAATAAAAAATAATTTGTTACATGTAGAACTTCAAAAAGGGTACATGTGGAACTTTTGCCCAAAGGAGTTACTATAAACTTTCAAAATTTGAAAACTTTATTTGTTTCAAACAACATGAAGTAGTAAAAGAGTGGTTGAAAATTTCATTTTTGGAAATGAACATCCCCAACATGTCATTTTCGATCTTTTTGCATAACGAATTCTAATTATTCGATATTAAATATGAAACAAATCGAGTTCTTCGGAAGTACAGTACTTTCATTTCACGACTTGAAATAATTATGAATTGTATTAAAGTTTATCCACTCTGGTGCACTTTTAATCCACCGAGGTTTGTATATTACTTGGATTATAATGCACGGATCGTGTGTGCGTCAGCCGAGCTTTCTATGGCGTGGATTTTGACTCTACTGCGTGTCTCTGCTATCTTCGGTAGATAGCGGGCAGCAGAAGACGGCGTTGTAGATTGGCAAAGATCGCGCCTTCCCTTTCATACTCGATATTGCCAGTGTTAATACCATAACTATAAATGTATGACCAAACAAGACAAAATGTTCATTTCTTAGATAGTGATATTAAATAAGGGGTTCCAGATATATGCGATTAAGGGTTTCAGCATGTTGAACACTATTTATCTTTGTAGTTTTGGTCAATGACCTGGAAGCCTACACTTTTGGAAAGTAGTTGTATGAAAAATGGTTAGGGGAAGGACAATTTTTATCCCCCGTATCCTAACAGACTCCTTGAATTCGATAGCTGAGCTAAAGTAGCCAGATATTGACCACCGTTCAAAATGAATTTCAAGATATGTATTTTTTAATTATTACACTTTTTTATTTATGATTCAAAATAAACAAATCCAGATAATACTAATTTTCCTTTGTACAATTTTGATTTCTTCCCTAAATTTTGTTCTTGCTTTTAACCTTTTTTTACAAACAAGAGCACAACGACGACGAGATTGAAAATATTTTAATTTGAATTTTGATTTTTCTCCGAATTTTGTTTAATTTATAAACTTTTGTTCAAAAAATCTACATTTTTTCGTTAATATTTTCCTTTTTTTAAGAAAAACAAGTTCTTCTAAAAACTGGCCTCGATGGCTATAGAGAAATATGACATGGGTGCAACAAGAGATTTCACAAATCAGGTGTCCCTTAAAAAAATGAAAGTACTGATTTTGGCCCTGATGTGAAGCTTTTCATCAAAAACATCCCCATCAAGATTAAGCTGAGAAATGTTTCTTTGGTACAAAAATTGTGAAATTTCTAATTTCATATAGGAGCAAATATGAAATTCAGCCTGTTTTATATTGAAATATAAGCAAATGAAAATCATTTTTTTTTTTCTCTCTTTTAAGACATTTCTGTAGCCAAATACAAGGTAAGAAATCTATTGAGTGTCTAAGCTATATGAAATTACTATTATGACACAATATTTGGGTGCCTCAAAAATCTGTAGCATTTATAATATTTTTATTATAAATTACGAATGGTTTATGGTTTCAAACAACCATGAAGTTGTGAGTAAAGAGTGGTTGAAAATTTCATTTTTGGAAATGAACATCCCCAACATGTCATTTTCGATCTTTTTGCATAACGAATTCTAATTATTCGATATTAAACTATACCTTTGATATGAAACAAATCGAGTTCTTCGGAAGTACAGTACTTTCATTTCACGACTTGAAATAATTATGAATTGTATTAAAGTTTATCCACTCTGGTGCACTTTTAATCCACCGAGGTTTGTATATTACTTGGATTATAATGCACGGATCGTGTGTGCGTCAGCCGAGCTTTCTATGGCGTGGATTTTGACTCTACTGCGTGTCTCTGCTATCTTCGGTAGATAGCGGGCAGCAGAAGACGGCGTTGTAGATTGGCAAAGATCGCGCCTTCCCTTTCATACTCGATATTGCCAGTGTTAATACCATAACTATAAATGTATGACCAAACAAGACAAAATGTTCATTTCTTAGATAGTGATATTAAATAAGGGGTTCCAGATATATGCGATTAAGGGTTTCAGCATGTTGAACACTATTTATCTTTGTAGTTTTGGTCAATGACCTGGAAGCCTACACTTTTGGAAAGTAGTTGTATGAAAAATGGTTAGGGGCAGGACAAGTTTTTTCCGCCCGTATCCTAAAATACTCCTTGAATTCGATAGCTGAGCTAAAGTAGCCAGATATTGACCACCGTTCAAAATGAATTTCAAGATATGTATTTTTTAATTATTACACGTTTTTATTTATGATTCAAAATAAACAAATCCAGATAATACTAATTTTCCTTTGTACAATTTTGATTTCTTCCCTAAATTTTGTTCTTGCTTTTAACTTTTTTTTACAAACAAGAGCACAACGACGACGAGATTGAAAATATTTTAATTTGAATTTTGATTTTTCTCCGAATTTTGTTTAATTTATAAACTTTTGTTCAAAAAATCTACATTTTTTCGTTAATATTTTTCCTTTTTTTAAGAAAAACAAGTTCTTCTAAAAACTGGCCTCGATGGCTATAGAGAAATATGACATGGGTGCAACAAGAGATTTCACAAATCAGGTGTCCCTTAAAAAAATGAAAGTACTGATTTTGGCCCTGATGTGAAGCTTTTCATCAAAAACATCCCCATCAAGATTAAGCTGAGAAATGTTTCTTTGGTACAAAAATTGTGAAATTTCTAATTTCATATAGGAGCAAATATGAAATTCAGCCTGTTTTATATTGAAATATAAGCAAATGAAAATCATTTTTTTTTTTCTCTCTTTTAAGACATTTCTGTAGCCAAATACAAGGTAAGAAATCTATTGAGTGTCTAAGCTATATGAAATTACTATTATGACACAATATTTGGGTGCCTCAAAAATCTGTAGCATTTATAATATTTTTATTATAAATTACGAATGGTTTATGGTTTACCTGAATAGACACAGTTGATAAAGAGAAATGAAGATATTGTTTTTCTGCGTATATTTATTGTTTTGAGAACTGTCCATAAATTTCATTTTATATTATTTTTTTGCATCATGGTATATGTAAATGAACGATTGGGGTGTTATCACCACTGCAAATATTGCATTTTCTTCCGTCTTAAGTTTCATCTATATCTGTCATTACACTGTGTTTTCTAATAAACAAAGGGCAATCGGTAAAAAAAAAAAAAAAAAAAAACACAACGACGACGAGATTGAAAATATTTTAATTTGAATTTTGATTTTTCTCCGAATTTTGTTTAATTTATAAACTTTTGTTCAAAAAATCTACATTTTTTCGTTAATATTTTGCCTTTTTTTAAGAAAAATAAGCAAACTACAGTGATCTAATTATGCATACTGCGTAACCAGGCAACCTTAAAAAACACACAAATAAAACAAAACATCCACCTACGACTGCGCGCGTACGTATGTTATGCCACATGTTATTAACAAGTGTTGATAGATTGATTAGTTTAGTCTAATTAACTCACAGTATAACAATAATAACTTTCCGCAATTTCATTCCGAGAAATAGGTACAAAATGTTTTTGAAAATATTACAATTTATAAGTGTACTTAGTATCGGCTCACTCGGTTGCAACTCTTATGATTTCGTCGATCTATAATAATGTATCTCATATCTCCGAAGAATGTCAAATGAATGAGACGATGAATAAGGAGAATGAATGATTGATTTTAAGTGAACTAGTGAATGAATGACGAACGAATGCATGGATTGATGATTAGGATGTTTATTACGTTAATACATATTGTATGAATGAATAAAAAGAGGTGAACGCATTGAGACGAGTAGATCAACAAAGGATAGCCTGAATCAGCTTGGATATTTTGTTAAAGGTGTAGTAATGGTTGCCTTGTTCAAGAAGACCTTTACGGGTGGTAGTCTCAAATGGAGTCTAAACTTAACCCCGGATTAAAACATGGTTTTCCTTCATAAACAAATAGAAGCTTGTCTGCATTTTCCAGCACAAATATTTTCAACACATGTTGTTGCGGCCTTTGAATTTCATGTGACCTTGTGACATGTGGAATAGAATGCGAAATGTCCCTCGGACAAGATAACTAGTCATTTTGATAGCAGTTTTTTAGAGTGCACAATACTCCGAAAGTGTTACGTGATGCGTGAGAATTCCGGTCACGATGAGGAAATTGCCCGACCCCACGGAATTTATATTATCATACTTTCTGGCGTCTGGCGAAAGAAAAAAAGGTCCAATCAGGAGGAGGGATATACTTGGGTTTAAACTTGGGTTTAGTTTACAAAGTTAGATGCCCCTTCGCGAAGTACCCGCCCAGGATTGTTGAAATCAATTGTGTCACGCGGGGGTTTTCTCTCAGAATGTCACAAATCAGGTCTTTTCATACAGGATACTCTTTTCTCAAAATATAATCTTGCCCCGTTTATTTGGTGTGAATCTGGCAGTGCTTGAAATACCGTGGGAGCTGCTCTCTTCCCGGTGGTTTGAATTTTGAACGCGCGCAAGACGCGAAAGTCGCGTGTGTTCTAATATTAATTAATGAAATTTCAAAGCCTGGCCGTTGTTTTTTTATGGGGGATTATCGCCATTTTTTCAGGATCTGTGTTTGTGGGGCAAAAGTGCGTTCAATTGGGAAAATGTCTGGGGCGTCTGGGAAGAGCAAAAAATTCCCGACAAAGAGTCGAAAAATTATTAGGGAAAAATTCAAATAAATAACTTTGATATACTAATCCCTAATGGAAAGAGTTCTGTTTCATATAGAAATTGGTCCGGTTTACTTTTTGTTCCTTATTTGGAAGAAAATAATGTCATTTAGAGTACATTATTTTTTATCATAATCTGAATGTTATGAAGTACCAAAAACGCTATCTATTCATGCTTGAACCGATTATGAATATATGTATCATAAACACAGATATTTTGATAAATCTAGGATTTGGGGCGGTTCCACGCCTTTTTTCTCACACACCACTTGGCGGCGGTTATTTATCGAAAGTTTTAATTTCCGTCCCTAATTGATTTAACACTTTCCGTACAATATTTATTTCCGTGTATGAACTGTACGAACAGATTGCGCAAAATGGGTGTGATTTTTTTTGGTTGGTTTTGTCGATGGTCAGTGGTCAAATTAAAGATTATATCTGGTTAGCAAGTGACCAGTCAATATTTCCTCAATAGATATGGTTGTTAATGTGCAATGATTTAATTTCAAACAATCGTTGTGGAGAACAAATGTAATTGATTTGTCATTCAAAACAGATTGTATTATCATGGGTGAAGAAACTAGGGGCATAGAATTTAATCATTCCAGGAATTATTTTAATGGCGATGGAAAGAAAGTGTTTTGGCCTTTGTGTAACCATGGTGTAACTTATATAATTTCAATATGGTGAAAAAAGGTCTTTTAATGTAATTTCTCACGATATGAAGAGGGGACTCGGTAACATAAATAAAATCCCCATGAGTTCTCTTAGAGGGTATATGACTAAGCTAATACCAAAGTTTTATAAAGGACCAAAAAGGTTTTGCAAAATCAAAAGTTTCTGTCAACTGAATGGCTCTTGAAAGAACCATGAAGGTACTATCTGTCAGAACCTATTTGGAGAAATGTTTTTTACACACATACAAAAAAATACAACCTGTCCAAATTGAACTTGTTTTTTTATCAATGTCATACGATCATCCGCGTCATCAAAGGGTTCTAATACTGTTCTAGTTGAACTTGTTTATAGGTCGCAGCATGATCGCCCAAACTTGTTGTATATATAGAATGTACATACATATATCCCTCGTAAATTAAACTTGTTTTATAGTGTATACATACATATGTCCCCACCCCACTAAAGTTTATATCATGTTTAAATTTGACCTCCATAACACTGTTAGACCCAAATTACTCACTTGAGATGTTTTCAACAAAAGACTTCGGTAATGAATCTTGCATATTAATTAAATAATAAAATTTAAAAAACATGTAATTTCAGAACAGTGTTTGGTCAATAATGTAGAACTAATTTAGATACACATACATGTATACCATCCTCGCCCATGGTTCTATATTGTCTAATTGAACTTTGTGTTTCTAGTTAAGTATATTCTTTCGTCAAAAAAAGTTTCTAACAGGTTTTAACATCGTCCATACAGGGGCGTAACAGGGGTACACTTGTCACAGGGGACAATTCCCGGCTTTGAGGCAGTTTTCCGGTCGGTGTGTTTTTTGAGGCAGTATTTCCTGGTTAATTACCCCCCATTACCCCCCCCCCCGCCTGTACGCTACGGGAATCGTGCAACTGGGAGAAAAAAAAAAATAGACAACATTCAAACATCCCCCGCACATAAAAAGATTCTAAACTTAAACTTTATTTTTTTTATGTGATGCAGATATCCTCTTCCTTAACGAAGTTCCAACCTTAAACTTGTTTTCAGAGTGTACACTGGTAAAATGTTATTAAAAACGTCGGTTTAACTGGCAGCTGGGGATCCCATATATAAACGCGTTTTTTTTAAATGTTTTTGATCGTTTTCGATTGCCCCGACTGACAGTTAAACGACGTTTTTTTAAAGAACAATTTAACTGACACACGTATTCAATAAAGTGGTTCTAAAAGATCTAAATGAAACTTTGGATTTATATAGTTTTTAGAGTATACATATACAGGCTCGTTCTATACATTTAAAAATCCATAAAGTTGTCTAAATTAAACTTAGTAGTTGAACATGCACCATATCCTCGTCAAATCGCATGCATTTTCCCACAAAGCACTTTGTATAACACTGCACTTTTAAAAGGCATACAAAATGCTATCTACGGAAGATAGCTTCAATTACAAGCACTTCTGTATTGTGCAGCTTGACTATTTAAGTTCAATTTATTTAATTTTGTTCAGTAAAAGAAACAAAGACACATCCAAAATAAACTCTCCGAGATTATGTTGGCCACTAAATGAAATTTTATTGGTCTTTGTAATCAGGTTTAGCCTTTTTCTGGAAGGATAATACCAATGAAACATTGAGCATACCTTACTAATTTAAGTCTGTTATATTGTTTTATTTTATAGCGAAGCGTGGTCTGCCAGCTCAGAAACGATGCTATTTTAATACAAATCTCCATGATTGGTATGAAACCACCCACACTATATCACGTTGAAAGGCATTTACTTTCCTTAACATTTACAGGAGTTAAACACACTATTTAATAAGGTATTTAAGTGAAGTACTTCAACTTCAACTTTATTTCCATAAAAATCATGTTACACAAAAACAAATTACAGAAACAACATTTATGGAGGAGTTGACCAAAAGGCCAATAAGACCAGACTGGGGTTAACCCCTGAAAGTTATGTTACAACATATCTTAAGATAAGGACATACAATCAACAAAACACGAAAAAAACGGCCTGTGATCAATGCACCCTGATTTAAATTGCTCAAATTGCCATCAACAGCATATTGCAGTAAAAATAAAATAATGCAAAAACTATTCTTTGTATTTGGAAATAAGTTCCATTTTAAATTGTTTGCGAAAGTGAGGTACTGATTTCGTACTAAAGTAAAATGTTCATATAAATTATTAATATTATAACTTTGTATCATATTTACAGCTTTCATTTAAAACTTCTCTTTGTGAATACCAGTAATTGTAAAATCACAGATTTTTTTCAAAATGGTAAACAAAAGTAGGCCCATATGTACTCTTCATCTTGTTTGAAATTTGTAATGCGTATATAAGGAATCGAATGCAAAAATGAATTGATATGAAAAAATTATATTTTGGTTTCGTTGAAACTCTGCCCGGTCCCTTCCTTCTATATTTAATTGTTAACGAGTGAACATTTCACTTAAGAAGAATGAAACGATTGTAAACCACTACACTGCAAGATGAGTGTTTTTTTTTACTTTAAAAGAGCGAATTTCTACTCAAAAAGAGTTTCCACTCATTTGAGGAGATAGACAAAGGACAACTCCTTTTGAGGAGTTTGACGAAGGACAACACGAAAACGAGTGGAGATCCACTCTTTTTTGAGTGATTTTCACTCTTTTTGATTGGAAATTCCCTCTTTTAAGTAGAAAACCACTCATTTTGGAGTAGTTTACAAAAGTGTCACTCTTTTTGGGTGTGAAGTTTTCACTTTTTTACATTTAGCGAGTATATTCCAGTCATTAACTATCTTTCTCAGATTCCAATCGAATACAAAGTCGCACTTACCTATATAATTACTAAAGTTCAATATGTTGTTGCTTTGAAAAGATTTTATGAAACTCAATATGGCAAGTGCAGAATAATTATGTAAATGGCAACAATATTCATTTTATCCTTGATAGGTTTACACAAATTGAGACATTTATCGCAGTCGGGTTTTGAAGTGTCCCGCCAAAAGCAGCAGGGGACCCTGTACGCTTGACATTTTAATAAAATAGTCTGAAATATTCGATCAATGAAACGACGAGGGTAATATAAGGAGTTTAATGAAAGCAATTAAATCTCTGCTGAACTCGGCGATTGCACATTTTCACATTTCACATTATTCCACTCTGCTTACGCCCAAACTTCTTACGTATACGAGCTCGTGCTGAATAATACGGCTAAATCTTGTGCCACCGCACACGTGTGAAAAGAAGTCAATATCATACCGCTGTACTTTTAAGTACAAAAGACACAAATAATGCCCGATTTATGATACACACATATGATTTCTATGATACATTGATAATGCGTATTGGCAAATTACACGTTAAATGATGTAGAACGAGCCCTGTGAATAGCAACCCAGCATCGTGTTTTCCCTTCGGGCCGTTCCGGTGCGAGCAGTTAAGATGTCAATATAGTTTGGAGTTGTTGAAGCTCGGGTTGGCTTGACGAAATATGTGGACAAGAACGATAAAGGTTGATTTTACGATTAAAATCATAAAAAAATTAAATTTGGGACGCGTTGGTGCTTTAACCAGACACACCCAAGTTTCGCGTGTAATAAGATTTACCCTCGTGAACTTGGGTGTCCGTCCGTCCATCCATGCGTCCGTCCATCCATGCGTCCGTCCATCCATGCGTCCGTCCATCCATGCATCCGTCCATCCATCCATCCATCCGTCCGTCCGTCCATCCGTCCGTCCATCCGTCCGTCTGTGTGTCCGTCCGTCTGTCCATCCATCCATCCATCCGTCCGTCCGTCCATCCGTCCGTCCGTCCGAGATTTGATAATTTTTGTAAATTAACACGAGTAAATTTGACCAAAAATATTCCTTGAAAGATATGCAATTTCACTCTTTTCACTCGTTTGTATTTTGAGAGCACCCCACCCACAGACATTTTAATTCCCTTGTAAACTTCGTTGAATACCTTAAACAAAATAAAAACAAAATTAAATAAACAAAAAAATGAAGAGAACAAACCAAACATACGTTACAAATGAAGTGAGATTGTTGTAAATATTTAGACACTTCCCAAAAAAAAAAAAAAAAAAAAAACCAGACACACCCAAGTTTCGCGTGTAATAAGATTTACCCTCGTGAACTTGGGTGTCCGTCCGTCCATCCATGCGTCCGTCCATCCATGCGTCCGTCCATCCATGCGTCCGTCCATCCATGCGTCCGTCCATCCATGCATCCGTCCATCCATCCGTCCGTCCATCCGTCCGTCTGTGTGTCCGTCCGTCTGTCCATCCATCCGTCCATCCGTCCGTCCATCCGTCCGTCCGTCCATCCGTCCGTCCGTCCGAGATTTGATCATTTTTGTAAATTAACACGAGTAAATTTGACCAAAAATATTCCTTGAAAGATATGCAATTTCACTCTTTTCACTCTAAGCATGATATTTGGATTTGGCCCTTCGCTTATCGTTTGTATTTAGAGAGCACCCCACCCACAGACATTTTAATTCCTTTGTAAACTTCGTTGAATACCTTAAACAAAATAAAAACAAAATTAAATAAACAAAAAAATGAAGAGAACAAACCAAACATACGTTACAAATGAAGTGAGATTGTTGTAAATATTTAGACACTTCCCGATAATCCAGATGGTCATTTTCACGTCCCTTAAAATCCGCGCTTTGTTTCGCCACATTACGCGAAGTGTTTTAAACCGCCAAGTGTGCGACCTCTAGGCAGATCAATAATAAAGTCACATCTAATATAATAGGACCCCTCGGCATGGATGCATGGGCAGGCCGAGGCGGATCATTGAGCTGGGCATAGTAAATCTCACGCACCGCCGACCGAAAAATTGGAAGCAAATAGACTCAACTGAGTTGAATGTAGAGATGTCCATTCTGGTTTAACCCTCATGTATCTGCGCTACGAAATCAAACCACACTTTCATACCACACTTGATCTTATTACCAAGCTATTAAGATGAAGGGTGTAATACAAAAAGAATTGGCATTTGTTGGATAGCACGTTCAGAAAGCATGGCACGCGTCCACAGGGACTGAGCATCCAACAATAACATGAATGATAAAACGATGTGAACAAACCAAACCATAAAATACATTCAGGATGTGATTAGAAAAACAATCATTTCCTACATAGATTCGATTTGCCCTTTCTTTGAAGAAAAATACTTAGCCCTATACTGTGCTCGTAACAGAGGTGTTACGTGACAACAGGGTGGAGAAATCGTATTGCTCGTCTAAGCGAAGCGGGTCTTACACAACAAAGTTAAATACTTTGCGTCTTTTGGTGATGATCATTTCCCCTCAGTGGCGAAGCCGTACGTCGTAATTTTAAAAACTTGGGAAATGTTGTGTGTGACACTGCCCGCAAACACTTAGACCTAAGGTGTTGAGCATTACAACAAAATATTTAAAACTTTTTGCGTTGTCCAGGAAGGTTGGATGGACCCCGACTGTAGCCTAATATGACTCTGACGACGTTTAGCTCTTGGGTTTATGTGTTTGGATTAGATTAGCCTGAAGATGGCCGATAAGCAGTTATCATTTAGGTAAAGGTTTTTGTTTTTGCGACGATGAATTTTTCTAAAGGAAAAAGGGTCACGTCATAAATAGATCAATGTGGGTTACCGAACGCAACAGCAACATTGTCTAATATTTTGATTGTGATTTGCTTGGTAGTAAAATGCGCGTCAATTTATTTTGAAGTTTACACCAATTTTTAGTCTAAAAATGTAACCCCATATATAACCATTTTCTGCTTAATTTTTAATTGTTAATGCTGTAGTGTTTAAAATTTTGGTTGAAATTTATTAAACATGAATAGGTCCTAGCGTAAAAATTTGGTAAGAAAATGGTCTTGTTAAATTGTTTCTATTTTTGTTTAAGTGCTGACCACATTCTTTTTTACGAAGACATTTTGTAGCACTTACAACATACCGTATATCCTTTGTATCAGTCAACATTAGCTCTTAGTTGGGACGTTACAGCTTAATATGATAGTAGTTTCGTTATCATTTGTGTGTGCTATAGCAGTACTTCAACTAGCGCGTTATCTTCAGTTAGACGAATTGCTCTATGTTCCACTATGAACTAGAGGTTTAGTTCAAGTCGCGAGGAATATATTGTTACTAAGGGGAAATTATTTTTGTTAATGGGTCGATCAAACATATTAGTAAATTTATATCGTGGTCTAAACATTGTCCCTGCTAGTATTTATTTTAATGTCCAATGAAAGAAAAAAAAAGAAAAAAAAAAAAAACCAGCCGCGTCAAATGGTTTTGCGAATTAGCCTATAAGGTTCTATCCTTAGCTTTCACAAGGATCTTTGAACTTCTAAGGGCGTTCACAACCATCTCGAGTCTTCACTCTTGGTATGGAACTTCCGGGTATACTGGCAAACTTCTTGAAGGAAACCCAATGGTTTCGGTACTTAACAAAAAATAGATCTGTCCTTAATTTTCAAGAGCGAAGATGCGTGAAATTTTGCAACAACAGTAATATGGTGAATCTGTATACAGACTAAACAAAGGCTCTATACCTTTAATAACACTTTTTCATGTCTTAGCTCTCATTCTCTTCCTTCATACTCTTAAGAATCTAGCTTTGCTGTTGTTTTAATTGCGTTTCTCATAAGTACGCAGTACAGGCACAATCCTACTCGCATAAATTCATACCTGAATTCATCGCCAAATCATGCAAACGAGCACACTTGCTAACACATAGTCGTTTCATTTGCCAATAAAGAATTCTTTTCGTCGTCCCGCAGGAGCCCAACCAAAATGATTGCGGCATGATTTCGCATAACATGGCCCTTACGGGGCCCGAGTTCATGGGTTGAAACAAAAGATACTTTGGCGGTTGTCGCTTCCTCTCATGCGTATTGAATTAATGTATGCAGTCCCCGCGGGGCTCGTCAATGACTGCTAATGGAAGTAGTACAATAACATATCAGAAAAAGATACGATGTTTCATGCTTCAAATTTGTCCCCAATATCCGTGCTTCGTTAGAGCGATCTGTTGCGGACAGATATCTTAAAATCCTTGCCTAGTAACTGTCCATAACACCCTTCGTTTCGCCCATTAATTTTTTTACGTTTTCCCCGTGAGCATGGGTGAGCAACTTCCTCGCATATAGTGCACTACCAAACGACAAGATTCTTTTTTTTTTTCGCGCAATTCCCAGGTAAACTTATGGTTTCCCTCTTTCGCGCAGTTAATGACCCGCTATATGCAACTGAAAGAGAGAGAAAAAAGCCCGCCCGGATGGTACATTTTACGGAATCCCGGCATGGATATGGGGGTAGAGACTTGTCGCGCCATAGTATGATGTCGAGGGAATTAAGAGCTGATGCAAAACACGACGGATGCTTTTCCCCGTAAGTCCCGGTTGGCTCGATCGGCATCGCTGCCTAGGCGTGCTTTCTCTGCTGATAGCAAGCAGAATTGTAGATATGAAAAATACATTCCATATTCTCCCTCCCTCATTCGCCCCCAGTCATTGCTGACTTTTCTCGGGGCCATCTCGCATCTCTCTTGCATCTTTGCCATCAAGAAGAAACACGGGAAGGTTTCTCCCTTGTTACGTGTTTTTTCCACTGCTCTTAGACGTGCTGCACGGCTACGAAGTCTCTGGGGACCGGCTTGTGATATTTCAGAAGATCAGTCGTGCATTGACGAAAGCCTTCCTGTCCGGCCCTATAAGACTTCCACCGATCGTATCTGCTCGCTTCCCGCTTGAGTTATACGCAATAAAACCTATACTTGCCATATAATTTACAAATTCCTTATGCAGCCCATCATGGTCCAATACCTATCTCAATTTTTTTTTCAACTTCCTTGTTTAAAAAGAAAATTTTTAAAGCATTAAAGCATAAAAATTTCGCACAACTCTTGACTGTCACGACAAACAGATATTTATCTTTCAACTCGATAAATTTTGTCTAGGCATTGAGAGAACCATATATATGAGATATGGGAACTTATACACACACCAAAATAACTAACAGGTTCATCCTTAGATTAATATTAAAGCCCACTTTGAGAATATTCTAGTCACCGCCAACTTTTCGACTAAAAACTATTTATTGTCTGCCCTGATGAACAGAGGTGTGCGTGTGTAAACTTTGGTTATTTTACCAAAACATCAAACGCGTGGAAAAAAATCTATTCAAAGTTAGTATATGTTAAAGACGGCCCTGTTGCATACAGTATCTTAATGCGCGTTCTTGTGTTTGATTATTATAGTAAACAGTATTAATCAGATTTTATAAGGATAGGGCATTATAGTGTAGGAAAAGAAGTATCAACTTATAGATGGGCGGTTTAGTATTATCAAGATATGGTCAACCAAGCTCGCAAGACCTTGGACTTATACTTAAGGATCGTTGTATACGTTAAATTCCAGATTAATTTCTGATAATCTCTAGTCAGCGCTTTTTCGTTGCCCATGACCGAAATAAGACCTTAATGCTGGCAAATACTGTATCATGATATAATACAGACACACATGCACACGTTGAAGGAAACCCCTTTTTCCTTGTTAGCTCATTTAGGCTATATCAATCCATGTAAATGCATGATTTTCAAATCGGGTAATCACATAAGCGGCTTCGCTTGCGTGTCTGACGCCGATATCACCTGTGTTTTTTGATATTAAGCACGTGCGAAGAGGCTTTACAACATATTTTAATGTCGAGATATAAGGCACTCGACGTCGTTTTTACAAATCTTGTAAACGTCAAGCGATTTTGGTCGGAATATGCCACGAACAGTTTTGATGGCAAAAGCACATAGCAAAGTCAAAAAGCTGATTTTCAGATCTGACATTGTGTTAAAAAACATGAAGTGCGCAATGACTTGTCCTTTTGCTGAAAGAGGTTAAAGTTGATTTGTTGACATCATCAAACATGTCGTTTGTATTTTTAATATGCAACTACTATTGGTTCAGTTTTTGTCTGAAAAGAGACATAATGAAAACATACATCTCCCCTTATCGTTTGTGAGTGTCACTTCTTTATTTTCGCTACGGCGAGTTTTTTGCTCTGATTTCCTAACCCTTCCTTGCTCGGCATGACGGCAAGATGTCCGCCCGAGACTTGAATATCTGCGGTATGGTGCGTCAGGCTACCCTAACTGCGTGAACCCTGGATAGGGAACGGGAGTGATTTTTTTTTCCTTGGGCATGAGGAGACACACAAACGGCGGTTGTCTGTCACGTTTACTGTTTGGAAACAGAATAGGAATGATAACAATTGAACCACAGTTTTTTCAATATCATAATGATGCTGAAATTATACTGTTGCAAATTTGCAGTGGGCCTCACCAAACTACCGAAACAAAGAGGCGAAGTGCGGAAAACAAATCATCCGTCTTATATGCCCCGTCGATAAAGTCGAATGCCGTCCAAAAACTGAGTGCCCAAACAGAGCTGGGCCTTTTGGAACGCCCTGGTCCCTGCACCTATTTTTCGGTACGTAGTTGGCTTAGGAAGATCTTAAAAGATTGTTTTGAATTAATATTGATATTCGTGTAAACTTGAAAAATCTGCCTTAAGGGACATGTGATTTCCGTAAATTTTGCTCTTGAATTGGTTGGTAGAGCGCCTGTGCCGAAAACTTATCAGGGGTGCATTGGAAAACAATGAAATAGAAAAGACCCCCCCAAAAAAAAAAAATAACATGTTTATTTTTTTCACTTTTTGGCCATTCTTCGGGATGTCACACACGTGCCCGACTTTATTTTCTCTAATTACAAACAAATAATCTAGCGAAATTGGAAACATCATTTTTGGTTGAGATTTTGTCCAAACCTAACCCAAAAAAATGTTTTCCCCCACCGACTTGCTATGGTTGTTTTTATCATAGGAGGCAATTATTTGGTCACGGTGTGTGACATCCCGAAGAATGCCCTATAAGCATGCTTGGAGTTAGTTGTTCATCGATAAAATACTAAATCATCTCCTTATTACATAAAGACTGCGTTTCTGCTTATTCACTTATATTAGATGTGATTTAATATATACATTTGTAAGCATCTATTCACGCACCCCGGTTTGAACAAAAATAGGGCTCATTTTTCTGAAACAATGTCCTTCTTTCTCTTAATATTATCTGTAAGAATTATGTTAGTCCTTTCAAAGTATGACGAGTGCGCGTGTCCATTATGGTTGTCCTGTCCTCTGTATTATTATTGACAGGGTGATTCAAAAAGGGCGCGGTTGGTGAGCCCTGATTGTGTCCGCCAGTCGTTTGAATCAGTATCGGTTTTCTGCTCTGTCCACGGATTCACATGAAATGAACGGCGTTCAGCGAAGGAAATCCGTGTCCAGAAGAAAATCGTGCTATTTATTCACTGCAGATTCGTGATTCGAAAGACTGTAGCTCGCCTATACTTACCGATTGGAATGATCTTGCAGCAAATTAAAAGACAATGAAATAAGCTTTCCGAGGATATCAAATATGTTCTTATATATTATTTTAAAAATTCAAAATGGCGGACACAATCAGGGTCAAGTTTTTTTTACTCACCTGATTATGGGACATGGAAACCAAATCAGTGGGAAAATAGACTCGGAGTTGGAAAGCTGTTGTGTACCGTCTAAGATAAACAGAAGTAGAATGTGCATTACACTGCAAAAATTTGTGTAAAGCATGAATGCATGTCTTCAGTAGACATGTCGTAATTAGCGTCTTTGTGCAAGTTACTAACAAAACCACGCGTCTTGTAGTTAGTATATGAGTCATGTCTACTTGCGATTAAGACCTGACTTGAAAAATCAAATGACTTGTTTTTAAAGTCAGTTTATTCACGGGTGCTTTTATAAGGACACGAAGAAAGACATGTCTTATTCTGCCCATATCTAAGGCATGATTTCATGCAATTTTTATGTCTTGTTGCTAGTCATGTCTTAAATTTCAAGGCATTCAGGCCGTGTCCATCCAAAAGACATGTCTAAATACAAGACATGACTTGTCTAAGGACATGGCTAAAAGTGGCTTCGAAGTCGCGTCTTAAAATAGTGGCCTCAGGCAAGACACACTTTTTGCAGAAAAACAAAATAATATAAATTCAATAAGCTGTCGCGAAATAATGTTTTCTCTACAATATATATACTCTTAAACTTGGAAAAGTTTATGCTGAATGCAGCATAATTGCACAAAGTTGTTCTAAAATTATTTGGTGTATGCACCTATGCTGAATAAAGCACATGATGCACTGTATGTGAGAAGGGTATAATGTAAGTATGCCAATTATTAAAAAAAAAATACATGCTCAAAAGAATGTATTTCTTTTTAATTTGAAGAACCATTTGAAATTAATATAACGTTCCTTTGTAGGCATATGTCGTTTTGGTGGCAAAGAACATGCTTCTAAGAGTTATGCCAAACGGAAATGGTCGAAATAACCAGAAAGGGGTCTACTTGCGCGCATGATTGTCAACCTCTGCAAAAATGGTTAAAAAGTATACGCTATATAATTTATTGGGCCAATCAACGCCATGGTTAGAATGTGTAAGGCTGAAGAGGATTTAGCAGAACTATTTTAGAAACTCTATTTCGATTGGTTACTCATTTATACTCAAATAACTTTAGCATGAAATCAACCAATAAGAAGGCAGTATAGTGCTATAGGAGTTTTCTTAAAATAGGCTTATGCCCTAAACCAATTGCAGTGATGTGCACCCCCTTAATGCTTAAATGGCTCATACACTGAACTTATAATGATCAAGTTATGTTGGCCTAAATAAGTTTGGAATATCAAAAGTGTTTTACACCAACCTGTAGTTATGTCATGGACGCAAAAATCCAGAGCTACTTGGTGTCACACGTGTATGGCAGGTATTTTGCACAATAAAAGCGAGAACTTAGTTTCTCGTTGAGAAACCAGGTTTCTCAATTGAAAAACCTGCTTTCTCAAAAGCTTTGCTTTTCCAAATTCGAGAAACCAGGTTTGTTGAATTCGATAAGTGAAGTTTTCGACAAAATCGGGTTCTCAAATGTTTGGTATCACAAATTTGAAAAATCCGGTTTTCGATTTTTAAAAAAATGGTTTCTCGACTGTGAACAAGACACAAAAGTACGGCAGGTATTTTGCCCAATAAAAGAGAGAAACGAACTGTTTCTAGACCGAAAAACCTGGGTTTTCAAATTGAAACGCCAAGTGTTTCGCTTGAGAAACCTGATTTAAAAAATGATTGGCTTTTTTCGATTTGAGAAATCTGGTTTTTCGATTGAATACTTGGCTTTTCAATTTGAGAAACCAAATTTCTCTATTAAAAAAAAAGGTTTCTCGATTGAAAAAAACAACAAAACAAAACAGGTTTTCGGACAAGAAACCTGTTTTTTCGGTCAAGAAATATGAAAAACAATGAATTATTCGCAAAATGATTTGATAAATCATCAACCTCCTTTTTTTCTGGGACACTTTGTATAGTAGCATAACAAAGACTGTGATTGTTTCGCTTCGAGTCCGACCGTGATTATGATTGATGAGTTGTGTACCGCGAAAGTAATGATTATCTTTTAAAAAGTAAGTAGGCAAGCCAGAGGGTGTCGGCCAATAACCCCAAAACAAATGGTAAGCTATACAAATAACGGTGCACCAAACAGCAATTACGTACGATCGTTTTCCGTATTATTTGCACACTGTCAAATAGAAAGTGACCACTGATCATTGAGTCGGTGATTTCAACTTCGGCCAGGTTTCACCCTAACCCACATTTTGGCCGAAAACAAGGGCAATTATTATCGAGTTGTCCAATCGGACTTCGATTTACGCATGTCACTTTATAAAAAAATGCGCGTAGTGTCCTTTGATCTTATACAACCAATAAAGCCTGAATACTTGTGGGGCAATTGTCGAGAGTATCCGCACAATGTGTACCAAGTTTGCCACTGGGAGTTATTCATATTTCACGGTGAAATCTGAGCCAAATTGTGCATTATTGAAATGTTCCCATTCGCCGCGAGTCTTTGAGGGAAAAAAAGAAGAGCCAGGGAAAAATTGGATATAAAGCACACGGTGTATATGCCCGACTGGGCTAAGTTTACCCATGTCGGTGTTTTTTCCTTACTTTGGATTCACTGCGCAAACTCGTCACGAAAAACCAGCTGGTTTGGGGCCGCTGCACTTTACCAGAACAATAAACTCAATGAAGTTTTTTCTTCACACCGGTACTAGTTGAAATTATATTGTATACGGTCGATCCCACGAGGGGACCAGCATAAGCTGTAATAGTCAACGATACGATGGCTGTACGAAACAGACTTCGATATCAAACGCCGGTACACGGTTTATATAGCCTGAGTAAGCTGAGAGGTTGGCGTACCAAAGTTTATATTTCCAGCTGAATTACTAAATTGGGAAACCATTTCATTGCGCTGATTTCTGCCTTTTTTGTTTGTGTTGCTATCAAAATGACTTGAAGAGATTTTTAGATCCCTCTTCGTCCCGTAACTCAGAGTATTATAGCGTACCAGGGTGGCATTTTGTTTTTTGTCTTTTATCTCCTGACATGGTTTCAGGCGCTATACTACACCGAGGCAAATGCATGCTCAGTTCTATTCAATGTTTTGTGTCTTTTACCCCGCCCGCTTCCTGCACCAAACTCTTTTCTCTCTCATGTCGGTACCTTTTCGCCCATTCAAACGCCACAAAAAAGGTCAAGAATATGAATACTATTTCTGCGATGTTTACGGCAATTTTTTCGGGGTGCATTGCACACGTGCGTTGCCACGGGCATTTTATGGAGCGACAGGACGCAACAACTCCCCCCTTGCTTTACCTGGGACCAGACTTCCATTGGCGAGGCGGCTCGCCTTGAACCTTCTTACATAAAACGTCTTTTAACAAGAGAACGGGGGAGAGAAAAAAACGAATGAAAAAAGTTTTCAGACAATGTTTAGCTCTAATAAGAGCCTCGGAAATAAATATACAATAGCTTTTTGACAGCTGTTTTATTATTATTACGAGCTTGTGGACGGCTGATATATACAGGTGCTATATGCCTATTCAGAGAGAGAGAAACATATTGCTATAAAGTTTTGAGAGAACCGTTAAAACATGTCATAACCAAGTTGAAGCGGCCGGGCTGGCAAAATAAGAAAACAAGAAATGCAACCGCCATCTGATTCAGACCGTGGACGTTCAGAAATACTCATAAACAATTTTGTATTATAGGAAGTTGTATGATTCATTCTCATTTTTAAACCAAAACTAGGATAACAAATACGGTAGGAATAACCTTTTCAAACAAAAATTAACCTTGTTTTGAAGGGCCCGTTTTGACGTTTTTTATCAGTCATTCATTCACTCGATCAGTTGAAAAACAGACACACAAAACCTCCCATATAAGCGAGTTTTAAATGACTGTTAAGTGTAAAACGCGTAAACAAGTTGCAAATAAAGCAATTGAATTCCAATTTTCTTTACCTAAGCAAATCCGGTTTCACTCCAGTTCCACGGTTGAAAAGAATTGGAAGTGCTTTATCCCTGTATATTTATAGACATATTGAGAGTTAGAAGCGGGTGAAGTGTTTTGATTTAGTATTTTGAATTCGACTAACCCGTGTTTGGAATCTGGGATGGTATTATGTTGGCTTTTTTTATACAAGCTATTTTCGTGTAGCGGATAACACGATCATCGTTTAAATCCCGATTAGATATATGTTATAGAAGTTTAACAAATATCCCCGTTTAGTGTCTTGTATAGGGTATAACAATGGAATTATCGTATTGAGTTTAATATGGATTAACTATTTAATCGCTTATTAAATGGTTAGATAAAAACGGGGTATTTTGCTAAAGCCTGCATACGCGTGCCAATATATTTAGTTTGTGCATGCGACTAGTGGATTAAAATAGCCGTTGCGTAGGGGTAGGATTTTCCAAATGGGAATCCGAGAGGCATCATTCTTACTAATATTATGCGATAAAATTGTTTCTGATTATCGGAAAGATAAGAACGAGTATGATTTAATATACGTATTCTGTTGAGGGTCATTTAGAATAGATTATTTTGCGTCAATTTTTTAATCAGTCATTTCGTTTCAAATTTGGTATGTCCGATTTGTCTGTTGTTGAAGTTTAGAGCGCTTCTGTCATATTCTCGAAAACCGCGGTAAAGTTATAAGCATACTGGAAAATTAACCTTTAATGAAAAAAGTTAACAAGAAAGAAAGTGGCATTTTGATTATTTTGAAGTCAATGTCTATTGAGGCCAACGTTACCTATTCATTATATGGAGTTGGCAGATTCTTTTCTCGTGCGAGTTAAATACTTTGTGCGAAAAATGGTATAATATTATAGAAATATAGGATGATTAACATTCCATCCCATCACGTCACGTCATATTGACAATCTTTTGATTGTCGCCTTTTTGACAAAATTCAACTAATCAAAAGTTTGCTAATTATATTGTTATTATATAGTGCACAAATATCTTGTTTTATTCAGCTGATTCCGAACCATGACCGATTCAATCCATTAGTCAGTAAAGGGACATGTCAAAAACGACCTTCTACAACCGACGTTGAAGAAATATATATTGTTAGATCTGTTTAAGACCCAGAAGCGATAAATAAGAAACAATGAGTATCTATTTGTCACCGGTAATCAAGGATAACTGTTATTATTTTTTGGTCTGTTTCGTTCTTAATTGTTCTCCTTGAAGGTTGAGTTATACAGAGATGAGATAATTAGCCACTTTTTTATGTAGACATGGACTTTCGTGATGGATTGATACACTCTGTGTTACTTTATAGCACGAATCTGTAGCCTTTCTGGTGATTTGCTCAAACGTAACATGTAAAAGCAGAGAAGCAGAGAACGAATCTTTTGAAGAATGTCAAGAGTGGTCAATTTGTTTTCTTTGTTTGTCATGTGAACTTTGATTTACATCAAATAGGCAAAATTGGAATTTATAGATGCACCATTAATGAATTTATATAGATGCACCATTAATGATGAAAGCTTTGATACTGAGTTCAGTTTTCGGGTTAAAGATTTCAGAATAAGATGCATCCGAAAAAGTGCTATGTCAGAAGAACTTCTGATTATTGTTAAATGCTATATAGAGTTCTGCCTGCATTTATAAAGTTGCCGGGTTGAGGGTAAATGCTAGGGTTAGAATTGACAGTGCAATTGCGTTTTAATTTAGATGTGACTTCTAACCCTAGAAATTTGTAAAATGGACCTAAATGTTTAACATCCCGGCCTATGTCTGAATTTTATGTTAACGAATAAAACGACTGCAAGAATATGGAGCCAGGCACCATAATTTTATAATCGCAAATCATTTATTGACATATTTTATGTTGATTTCAAGGCTTGCACTGGATATACGGGATTCGAAATCGTTACTGTCTCGTCTATAAAACATGAATCGCCTTTTGCTTGCTTTACGCAAGATATACATATCAGATAAGGCGCATGTCTACCGTAGATAGTAGATTAGCCGTAACGCGTTCACTGCAAGGGATTTCCCCTCAGTATACGAACTTGCCTTCACGCCTTCGTGCGCGAGCTCTGTACTGCGTTGTATTCGCGTTACTGACGGCTATCCATATAGAGTAGATTGATCAGTTTTCAGTACAGTAACGTGACCTCTGGAAACGAAGCTATTTGCTGCATATTTTACCTGTTGACAGACACTCATAATGACACATGAAATGAAATTCGTGTTTTAGAAATGCGTCGTTTCGAAAAGAGTGCTCGTTATAAGTGAACCCAAGGGAGCTTGAAAAGTAAGTCTGGAAAAAATGTTCGAGGCATCAAACTGAGATGAAAAAAAGACATGAAAGCAAACAAAAATCTATACATGTAGTCTGAGTGCATATCGATATTTATAAGCCATTATTTAGTTGGTAGTTGCACCAAACTGGGCTAAAATAAAGTCACGTGTTAATGTGATACTTCAGCGATCATCTTATATACTTAGCTAGAAAGTTCACACATAAATGCATTGTCCAATTAGTTAAGGGTTCTGCCCCTACCCGACTCCTGAGCCATCTTATATTGAGATGAAATAAACTTGATTGATTGATATTGCATATGTGTTGCATGTTTCTAAAGTGCATTCAGGATTATCCTTACCGTCATCCGTTGGATGTTGTAGAACAGCGCCTCTCTTTTGACGTAAGAAAAGGTGTCAAATTTTGGGTCTTCAGATGAGCATGTAAAGGTGTCAATTTGACACGGTTGAGGTGTCAGAATGACACCTTTAGACACCTTTAGGATGCCAGGACCACCTTTAGGGTGTCTGATGACACTAGATGACACCTTTAGGGTGTTCCGATGACACTAGATGACACCTTAGGGTATCAGAATGACACATTTAGGGAGTCAAGCCAGAAATGACACATTTGGAAATCTTTAGGGTGTCAAGCCAGAATGACACCTTTGGGGTCTCAAAATGAAGACCCAAAAGTGTCTTGTCTGGTTGACACCCAACAGTGTCATTCTGCCATCTAAAGGTATTTTTCTGACACCCTAAAGGTGTCGCCTGACAACCTCATCTGACACCCTAAAGGTGTAAGGTGTCATCTGACACCCCAAACGTGTCAATTGACACCTTTAAATGATCATCTGAGACCCAAATGGACCCCATTTAAGTGTCATTTTAATTCTCACCAATCAATCTTAGACTGAGTAAAGAATAAGTCTCCTTCAATATTTTTATACACATTATGCTCTACACTCTCCAGTAATGTTGAGTACGTTGAGAGGCAGTATTTTCAAAGAAAACACTGCACTGTCATCCAAAAGCTACCGGAAACTCTTGAACAACCTTGGGCGTGCAAAGACACTCAGATGAGTGCCAGCCGTTACTGCCTCTCAAACTGATGGGAAGGTAGGTCATTATTGCGATACAAAAAACGTTTCATCAGCGCATCGAAAGAACTCCTTTTTAGTACATTGGTGATTTTTTGCTGATTATAGAACGTGTATTTTTTAATGGTTTTAATGATATCAGCAATTTTGTGTTCAACATTTTGGGTTCTTAATCTCCCTTTTAAAAACAAAGCTAATAAGAACCAAAAACGTTTTCGAGCTGTCCCGAAATTATTCCATAAAGGACCAAGCGGGCTTGTAATGCTGAACATGCGTCTGCTTTAGGTAAAAATGCACCCTTCTCCTGAAAGATAAACTCATCACCCTGTTTAAGTATTATTATTTTGTGTCTCATTGGAATTTTACGTCATAATGACGAGCGAGCTCGGCAGGTAGTTCGGGGTAGAGTAAATCATTTTCTGTAAACACCCTGGACGCGGAGAATAATTTTGCCAAGTGTACCGGTATATGCGCCGAAAAGTGTTGGAAAGGAAAATAAATACAGACGAATATCGCTAGGGGCCTTTAAGTGGAGGAAGGGTAAAGGTATCAGTGCCGGTGAAATTGATTTGTCGGTAACTTGCAATGGGGAATCGATGATTTTGTTTTGGGTTTCGGCATAAGGTCATCAAAACGGTCAACAGTTAAATAAAGACTTTAGACTTTCCTAATATAGAGAATTAAACATGATTAAATAGCTACGTATGACGTGGTATGGATTCGCCATATATAGGGCCTACGTCCAGTCAAAGTACACTGTCCATGCATCAATATAACTATTATGCACTGTTAAAATGTTCTTTCAAAACGTGCAAACTCGTTTTTAATGTCGTGACTGTAAAAACGTCCCAGTCTGCCAGTTTAAAACGACGTTATTACTTAACATTTTTAACAGGTGTGTCCATTGAAGTGAGATTGGTTCATGTTTTATGTTGGAATATCAAGGCGCTTATTTCTACGTTATCATGAATCACACCGACAAATGTGGAGGTCGTAGGGTCTTTAATCACGGATCACCAATTTTGTGTTGGCTGAATTAAGTGTCTGTCAATATATAGAAATCTGAAAAAGATGGTAACCCATAGTAATTTCTGAAAGAAGGGTATGTTTTTACAAATTTTAAACAGCGGGCTTGCCAGTTTTTATGCAGTTATATAATGGGTCTGGGAAATGAGACAAAGTGCCGTCAAAGTGACAACTCGGTCATGAGTAATTTAATTAAAATTAAACTATTTCCAATTATAAACTTTTGTAATATATTCCAGGAATTTAAAACGTGTTCCTTCGTGTCTTTGCATGATAATTTGTTTCATTTTAATTCGCAATTTATTAATTTTGAAAGAAGAAAAATATACAGGCCTGTAAATATAAATGTTCTCATATAGTCGGTTTTCATATAAGCAATTTTTAAAACAAGGCCAGGTACTTTCAAAATCTTTCTTTTCCAGTCGGTGGGTATAAATTAACCGATTAGGTCTGTAAAAAATAACAGTGTATCTCTAAATGTAAACGAGCGAATTTCGCTCAAAAAGAGGGACTATACAGGGCCCACTCCAAAAACAGGGAAAAGAGTGACAACTTCCATCTTTAAAAAGAGTTGGAGTAGCAATGACTTTACATATTGAAAACGTTATTTAAGTGGAGATTTTATCACTCGACAAGTTTTCAACTTGTAAGGTCATGTTATATATTTCACTTCCAAAAAATGGCTTGGAAACTACTTTTTCTATTGAACCGTCAATGGTGGTTTAAGAATTCTAGAAAATATTTCACTTCCAAAAAATGGCTTGGAAACTACTTTTTCTATTGAACCGTCAATGGTGGTTTAAGAATTCTAGAAAAATTTCTCCAAAATGTCCTCAAGAACGATAGAACCAATTAACAAGTCAAGATTCTTTTATAATTAAAAAAATCTATTAAAGAGTCCAGAGAAAATATTGTATAATGACTTTAAATGGTAGTTTATGTTGTATACAGAAAGTAATAATTTGGCAAACTAACTCAAATTTGGGGCAAAATAGCTAGAATGAACATATTCCAACTACTTAAAAATGTAAAAAGATATATAAATTTGTTGGCAGAATGGCTGCATAACATTTTAACTGTAAAAGTAATATTATGTTACAGTGTAGAGTGTCCTATGGACTGGTATGTGTCAAAATGGAATGGATGGGATTAGTGTCTCTTGAGCAACGCCTCTTCAGGAATAACAGCTATGGCAAGCAATAACAATTGACGATGTTACATGTTTTTAGTTGAAAAAACTTGGACTATTGATGACAACTTCCATCCAATTTTAACTTGTGATTTGATTAAACTTGGAAATATCGCTATTCAAGTTGCTCGGCTTGATATACCAAACATATCGATCCAGAAAGTTGTAATATCGATGCGAAATTGGAAGGACCGTGAGGGATTCCCGTTTTTCAAATTCCGATTGATAACTTAATATCGCCGATATTTCATTGTTTTTCGATCAGATTTTTTTCCATTTTGGAAAAATGGAAGGTTGATGAAAAAAATTAAACGTAGTAGATATTCAAGCTTTTTAAATGGTGAATTTGATAACTTGGATATCAGTAACCGATATTTCAGTGTTCGTTCGAATATTCCAAGTTTTTTTAGACAATAAACTTGGAATATGGCAATAAACTTGGAATATCTGTCAATTTTACAAGTTTATCACTCGACAAGCGGTTACAATTAACATCCGTGTCCATGGATAAAACATTAACTAGCGAATCTTAACGCATGTTTATTGTTAATACCGTGTGCACGGATACAAGTATGATGTGAGTGTGTCACCGCACCGTTTTGACACAAACCCAGATAGGCAAGGGTATGCATGAGTGGGTATATTTGCGTATATATTCTCTGGCAAAAGAATGACTTTTGACATTTATCGCAGAATAATAGCATCAGAGTGAAAGAATGATTACAAAAATAATATGCATTTTGACAAAACAGGACATTTTCGATTGTCAGTGGTGAGGTTGTCAGTGGCACACTATCCCCGCTGTGGAGTAAACGGAATTGTTTCACAAACGTATGATTCGCATTTGAAAGCGGACAAATTATAGGTAGGTAGGTAGTCCGCACACAAAACAGCATATTTCTTAACCATTTGTCAAATATAGAAGGATGTAGATTTCTGTCCTACATAGCCTTGTTTTGACGGTTTCAGTAACCGTTTTTACGGGAGGTGTGATTGGTACTATGGAAACACGTTATCATTTTACTCAAGGGAAAGGTTTGACAGTTACAGACATTTTGGGGTTAATTTTGCAAAACTATGGAACAAAAGCTCGCTTACAAGGTCGGTGGTTAAGCACGCATGTAATGCACCTTTTGCATGTTACCATGACACATAAAGTACATGGTACATGCTCAATATTGGCTGTTTGGTTAGAATGTTAATATAAGACACGTCTAACTCCATGGAAGTTATTCCAATGTTTAAACGGTAGTCTATCTGAGTAATGTACCCGATAGACTTACTCTTTTAATCATAACGAAGCACACGTGTCTGCCAACAAGTATGACACATAATATGGACTAGTGGTGCCCATGACACATAGGCCAATATCTGCATGTTACCATGACACACAGGTTATAACAAGTATGACACATATATGGACTAGTGTTGGCCATGAACATAGGACCAATATCTGCAATGTTCCATGACACACAGGTTAATATCAATTTGTTACCATTACAACACATGGCTAATCTACTTCTGTTAGTACGACACACATGCCGACATCTATTTTTTTACCATTACATATGCAATAATTTATCTAAACAAGGCCATAAGCTGATCCAATATCTACCTGTTAAAATGACCCATGACTCATATGTTTTTTATTATGAAACCAGTGCCAATAACTATCCGTATCAACACGATACATAGTCCAATATCTCACTGTTTTGTTAGGATGTCACACTATACTATCGACCTCATTGAACAACAAGACACGGGCAATCGTAAATGTCGCCATGACATACGGGGCCATGTGTTAACAGTTGCAAATATGCAACGTTTTAACATGAGACCTAGCCAATATCTACTTTGTTTACTGTACACACAAACTTATTATATACTTGTTACCAACGACACACAAATCAGTATCACTTGTTACCATGACATGCAGCCAATATCTAATTCCTGTTTCCACGACACCCATTATTCCAATATTTACTTCTGTTAATAAAACATCTATGTCAATATCTCAAACTATTACCATGACACAACAACAGTATCTAACCTGTTATAAATGACAACCCAAGTCAATACCTACTTGTTACCACGACACACAAGCATAGGTACTTGTTATCACGAACACACAGCCAATATCAATGATGTTGCCATGGCCCACAAACCAATATCTACTTGTTACCAGACACACAAACCAGTATCACCTGGTTACCAGGACCCCAAAACCAGTATCTACTTGTTACCATTACACACAAACAGTATCTCTTTTTACCCCACCATCCACGAAACACTGACCAGTCATCATTTGTTACCATGACACACGGACCAGCATCTAGTTTGTTTACCATGACACACAGACCAGGCAATCTATTGTACAAGGACAACAAACCAGCATCTATTTGTTACCATGACACCGCAAATAGCATTTAATTTTACCATGACACCACAAAACAGTATTAACTTGTTACCAGGGCACACAAACCAGTAGATTTATTACAATATACCAATGGCACACAAACCAATATCTACTTGTTACCACGACACACAGCCAAAAGCCAATGCAATTCTACTTAAGTTTCCACGACATCCCTACAATGTGCACTTCTTTAGCCGAACATCTATGCCAATATTTCATCTGTTACCATAACATAATGCCCAATATTACTCTGTTATCATGAACAAAGCCAATATATAATCTGTTTTCATGACACCCGATGTCTGTTGGTATCATGACAACCTGCCAACCACCTACTCCTGGTATCATTGGCTATGTCTAATAATCTACTTCTGATATCTTGACACCCATGCCCCAATACAATGGTGACTCGCCAATACTACTTCTGTTATATTAACACTCTTGCCAATATCTACTTCTGTTATCATAACACTCTTGCCAATATCTACCTTCTATTATCATAACGCTCGTACCAATATCTATTTCTGTATACCATCACACACTCCATAACAATTCTATTCTGGTTTCATGACCCCATGTCAATATCTATACTTCTGTTTTCATGACACCCTGTCCAATTTCTACTTCAGTTATCATGACCCCATGCTACTTATATACTTCTGTTAAATACGCAATTGTAAATATCTACTTCTGTTGTCATGAAATCCATGCCAATACATTGTATCTGCTTCTGTTATAATGACATCCATACCTCTATCTCCTTGGTATCATGCCACCCATGTCCATATATTTGTTATCATTACACAGACCAGTTCTACTTGTTCCAGACACAACAACCCTATCACTTTGTATCATGGCACACAGACCAGTATCTACTTGTTACCGTGACACACAGACCAGTATTTACTTGTTACCATGACACACAGACCAGTATTTACTTGTTACCATGACACACAGACCAGTATCTACTTGATACCATAGACACACAGACCAGTATCTACTAAACTTGTTACCATGCACACAGCCAGTATCTACTTGTTACATGACACACAGCCAGTATCTACTTTGTTCCCTATGACAACCAGTATCTACGTGTTAACCATGACAACCAGTATCTACTTGTTATACCATGACACCATATCTACTGTTACCAATGACCCAGTATCTACTTGTGTCCATGACAGCCAGTATTTACTTGTTACCATGACACCAGTATCTACTTGTTACCATGACACCAGTATCTACTTGTTCCCATGACACCATAATCTACTTGTTACACAGACCAGTATCGATACTTGATATCCGATGACACAGCAGACCAGTATCTACTTGGTTAATATGGCACACGACCAGTTTTAACTTGTACTGGCAAAAACATAACCCAGTATCGTACTTGTTCCAAGACCACAGACCAGTTATCTTAACTTGTTACCATGAGCAACACAGAACCAGTATCCTCTACTTGTATACCATGACCACAGACCAGTATCTACTTTTGTTTACCATGTGACCACAGATCCAGTAATCTACTTGTTACCATGACACACAGACCAGTATTTACTTGTTACCATGACACCAGTATCTACTTGTTACCATGACACGCAGTATCTACTTGTGTACCATGACACCATTATCTACTTTTCCCACCCATGACACCAGATCTACTTGTTACCATGACACCAGTATCTACTTTTTACCATGACACCAGTATCTACTTTTTACCATGACACCAGTAATCCTACTTGTTACCATGACACCAATATCTACTTGTTACCATGACACCAGTATCTACCTGTTACCATGACACCAGTATCTACTTGTTCCCATGACACCAGTATCTACTTGTTACCATGACACACAGACCAGTATTTACTTGTTACCATGACACCAGTATCTACTTGGACCATGAAACCATATCTAATTGTACCATGGACACAGTATTACTTGTACCCTGACACCAGCTATCTACTGTTACCCATGACACCAGTACCTAATTTGTTACCATGACACCAGTATCTACTTGTTACCATTACACCCGTATCTACTTGTACGTGACACGCGACCAGGATCTACTTGTTACCATGACACGCAGACCAGTATATACTTTATCAACACCAGTATCTACTTTTATATGACACCAGTATATACGTTTATATGACAACCAGATCTACTTTGCTCAGTGACACCCAGTCTCTATTGTTACAGACACGCCAGACCAGTATCGACTTGTACCATGGCAAACAGACCAGTATCTACTTGTTACATGACACGCAGACCAGTATCTACTGGTTACATGACACGCACCGACCCGATACTGTCACCATGACACGAAGACCAGATCTACGTGATACCGCGATTAAACAGGACCAATATAAATTATGTTGCCTGGAACACAAGCCAATGTCAATCTTGTGTTCCACGACTCCATGACAGGGTTGTTTTACTTCTATTATCATAAAGTACCTATGTCAATATATCATGCTGTACCATGGACACAACTCAATATCATTTTGTTATCATGGCCACCCTGTAAGTTCTATTCTGTTATTATGACATGCATGTCAATATATACTTGTATCTTGACACCACATGCCACTAATCGCCTACTGTTATCATGACAACTATGCAAAATCTACGTCTGGTATCATGACCCCATGCCAATATTCTACTTTGTATCATGACACAGCTGCCAAATATCTATTATGTTATCATGACACCTCTGCCATATCACTTCTGTTATAATGACACTATGCCCAATATCTTACTTCTGGTATATGAACCTCTGCCAAATCTACTTGGTATCATGACACCTATGCCAATATCTAATTCTGTTATCAGACACTATGCCAATATCACTTTGTGATCCTGACACCTAGGCAATATCTACTTTGTTATCATGACACCCATGCCAATATCTACTTCTGTTATCATGACCAACCAATGCAATATCTTACTTCTGTTATCATGAAACCAATGCCAATATCTACTTCTGTTCATGAACCCCTATGCAATATCTATCTTGTATCTGACACAAGGCAATATCTACTTCTGTATCATGACACCCATGCCAATATCGACTTCTGTTATCATGACACCTATGCCAATCTACTTCTGTTATCATGTCACCTATGCCAATCTACTTCTGTTATCATGTCACCTATGCCAATATCTACTTCTGTTATCATGACACCATGCCAATATCGACTGCTCTTACATGACACCTATGCCATATATAATTTGTTATCATGACACCTATGCCAATATCTAACTTAGGTTATCATGACACCTATGCCAATATTACTTCTGTTATCATGGGACACCAATGCCAATATTATTCTGTTATCATGACACCTATGCCAATATTCTACTTCTGTTTATCATGACACCTATGCCAATATCTACTCTGTTATCATGACACCTATGCCAATATCTAATTCTGTTATCAGACACACTATGCAATATTCTACTTCTGTTATCATGATACCCATGCCATATTCTACTTTGTGATCATGGACACCCATGCCATATACTTCTGGTTATCTTGGACCAACCATGCCAATACTACTTATGTTATATGACACTATGCCAATAATCTACTTCTGGTATATGACACCTATGCCAAAGGTCTACTTATGTATCATGTACACCCATGCCAGTATCTACGTCTGTATCATGCACACCTATGCCAATATCTACTTCTGTTATCATGACCCCTATGCCAATATCTACTTCTGTTGTCATGACACCCATGCCAATATCTACTGTCTGTGTATGCATGACACCCATGCAATATCTACTTCTGTTATCATGACAACCTGGCCAATATCTATGCTGATATCTTGACACCCATGCCAATATCTATCGGTTATGATCCCCTATGCACAATATATACTTCTGTTCTCACGTGGACACCTATGCCAATATCTACTTATGTATCATGACACCATGCCAATATCTACTTTCTGGTATCTTGACACCCATGCCAATATCTATTATGTCTATCTTGACACCCAGTCCAATATTCTACTTTGTTATCATGACAACTTCTGCCAATATCGACTTTGTTATCATGACACCTATGTCAATATCTACTTCTGTTATCATGTCACCTATGCCAATCTACTTCTGTTATCATGGACACCAGCCAAATCTACTTCAGTTATCAGACACCCCTGCCAAATAATCTTCGTTTTCAGGGAACCCATGCCATATCTACTTCGTTATCTTGACACCCATGCCAATATCTACTATGTTATCAGAACACATGTCATATCTACTTCTGTTTATCATGGACACCTATGCCAATTATCTACTTCTGTTATCATGACACCTATGCCAATCTACTTCTGTTATCATGACCCCTATGCCAATATCTACTTCTGTCATAATGACCCTATGCCAATTTCTACTTCTGTTATCATGTCACCTATGCCAATATCTACTTCTGTTAGCATGACACTCATGCAATATTCTACTTCTGTTATGCATGGACACCCAGCATAATCTACTTCTGTATCTGACACCCATGCCAATATATACTTCGTTATCATGACCCCAGGCCATATCTAGTATGTTATCATGAAACCCATGCTCAATATCTATTCTGTTATCATGACAACCCATGCCAATATCTACTTCTTTTATTCATGACCCCAAGTTCACCTATCTACTTTGGTATCATGACACCTATGCCAATATTACTTATGTTATCATGACACTAGCAAATATATACTTAGGTTATGCATGGCCACCTTGCCAAATCGACCTTTGTTAATCATGACACTATGCCAATTTCTACTTCTGTTATCATGTCACCTATGCCAATATCTACTTCTGTTCTCGAAACCCATTCCAATATATACTTCTGTGATCATGAAACATAGGCAATATCTACTAATATTACCATGACGCCCATGACAATACTAGGCAACTCAAGTTATCATGGACAACACACCGCAAGTGTTTGGTAGAGCGTCAATAGACATCGAATCCCGATATTAACAAAAGGGACCCAATGTTACCGGGGAGTACTATTGACCACGTGTCAACTTGTCAATATCATGTCTGTACCTAGCTTAGAACATGTCAACATAAGGCCTTTTATATGACACCCACAAATTCAGTATCTACCTGAGACTGTAGCTCAGTATCTACTGAGGACCAATATATAACTGGGAACATACACCACTGTCGGTATATGACTGTTATGCACACGTGCAATATCTCACGTTGCCTGTGACACCACATGACAATATCAACACGTTCCTATGAACACACATGCACAATAATCTAACACGTTTCTATAATACACATGCCAATATGGACTACACGTCTCTATGACACACATGCCAATAGCTATAACTTTTCTATGAAACATGCCAATATCTAGGACTGTCTCTATGACCACATGTCAATATCTACACGGTTATATGACCCGCATGCCAATCTCTACAGTTTCAGACACATATACCAATATCTCCACGTCCATATGACACATCATTGACATATCACACCTTATAGGACACATGACAAGATCTATACTATATGGCACACATGCCAATAACTTCACATTTCTATGACAAACAGGCCACATATCTATATCTTCATCACACACACACACAAAGGCCAATATTCACGATTCATGACATGCTGCAATAGCTACAGGTTCCT
The DNA here is from genome assembly GCA_023653785.1 of Ophioderma brevispina. Classification (NCBI taxonomy): domain Eukaryota; kingdom Metazoa; phylum Echinodermata; class Ophiuroidea; order Amphilepidida; family Ophiodermatidae; genus Ophioderma; species Ophioderma brevispina. The sequence continues at coordinate 119,324 of JAMKCH010011368.1, forward strand.
ATGACACACATGCCGATATCTACACGTTTCTATGACTCACATGCCATTATCTACACGTTTCTATGACACATGTTAATATATAAACGTTTTCTATGGCCCATGCCCATATCAACCGTTTTATGGCACACGTGCCAATATCTAACGGCTTTCTATAACGCGTTGTGTGAAACTTGCAAAACGTGTTGTGCGTGAGTCGACAACGCGCCATGGTCTATTTTTTGAGACTAAAAGAAATTCTGATTTTGATTGGTTCGACACCACAACGCGGTGCCGAAATGCCGAACGCTTTGTGACTTACTCACAACGCGTTGTGACAATTACGTTGACCTGACTTCTTAAGGCTTGCAATAGTTATTCAGATCACATTGCCAGAATTTAGTACCCCGATTGAATCCCTGCAAGTGGTCCTGCCGGGAGTTGAACCGGGACATCCAGAACCAACGACTTAATACCCAAACCAGTGGGCTATACGCACTCCCCTCAGTTGTATTTTTTTAAATTTTAAATAGTGATTTGTTTTCATTATACGTGTATTCATTTCAAAATCCACATCGCAAAACAATCCTAATAACGTGTTCATAGCTACATCCAGGCCTGGGAAAGCGGGTGAATTTAGCTGGGTTGACATGCCTTAGAAAAGGGTAAAATAAAGGAAACAGAGTATATACCTCATGTGGAGTGGATTTTTGACCCCAGGTTGGTGTAATGAACACCATCTTTGGGACTAACGTGTTAAAGTGTTTTTCACTCGGTGGACGGAAGGTTGTATAGTCATTTTTGTAAATCCATTGCCAAATAATAAAAAAACGAGTGAGAAATCCATCCATCCATCAAAATCATCCCAAATACGACGGCGCTCACTATCCCTTCTGTTCGAGTTTTGTCGCGCGTGCGTTAGTAAACCGACTGTTATAATCACCAAAAAGCACCACAGCACATGGGCGTGCATATGATTCGTGGCTTCGGCTCGACGTAATGATAATTCGAAAAGTCTGCAGTATAATACATATATTCTATTTGTATTATGAAAGTAATCCGGGGTGGAAATATTAAAAACCCCCATACCGCATGAACACCATGTTTCCACACATGCACGGCTCATCATCTTCAAAACGCGAAGAAGAAATAAACTAGAATTTCCCAAATGCATTGCGGTATACATCAAATAACATCAGACAAGGAGAAAAACGGGTTTCATTCTTCATGTAAGACACGGAATTAGCCTAGCATAAAATCTTCTATAAAAGGATCAAGGATTGCTAGGATTTTACAGCTTTATTTCGTGGAAAAGAAGTCTTTAGTCATTAATATCTTACACCAAGGACAACCACCGAAAAACGAGGGAGAATTTTCGAAAGTCTCGAGGAATCCTAGGGCCCCAAATTTGAATCCTACCTCGTTTTCTAGAGAACCGACCACGTTTATATACCGACTGGGATTTGGGCAGAGCTCTGTCGACATGTCACTCCCACCGCCACATTCTCCTTGGTAGCTCGTCAAGAACAATCAAAATTTAATTTCTTAAAGGGGCATTTCGTGATCCACAGCCTCGTCCCCCGACTAACCCCAAAAAGTGAATTTTTTATATCATCATCTGAACCGTTAGGCCTAGTAATGCACAGTGTAGGCCCCAATTTTACGTGCAAATTTCGGTCGCATCTGTAAGAAAGTCGCAAATTTTTATTTTCTGTCCGTAAACGGACAGAAATTAGGCCTATTTTTATGTAACCTGTGGATACAAGCAGTTGCTCATGAAGTCAAAAAACCGCAAGAATCGGTATCAAGTGACTTTTTAGATAATCTTTTCTCAATAACATCTGCTAAACCATTAACAACAGAAATTTACACTCACGGAATGCACCTTTAACATCTAAAACAAACTCAAAATCGACAAAAAATCTACTCCTCTCAGACGCACGGATCTTTGTCTTCTTATGCAACTAATTGTAGATTTTTGTCTTGGAAATTTGGCTCAGAATCATGGTCATACCCATTAGAATTCTATAAAGCGTGCTCCTTTTCAACAAATTCAAAATAAAGGGGATTTTCACTATATACAAGAAAAAAAAAAAAAACCAAAAAGTATGATTTTTAAGCCAAGTTTCGCCTTGAGTATAATGCCGTCTCTTCCACAAGATCTTCTATTATGAAATATACCCAACACAGATGTCGGGCGAATCAATACCATGCATTAAATGGTATGTACACTGATATGATGAGTGTATGCATGCGAAGTACAACGGTGGCGGGCGGCGGGCGGTGATTGGATATACGTATTTACCAAATCAATGCATTTGCCACACGTTGCGCTAAGGGCGGGTTTTAAATGCGCTTGTGTATTACTGTGTCGGTATTATCCAACATCCACCATCAATGTTTTTAATCTTTTTGTATAATCAGAATCCCGTAATCACGCGATTGATAAAACAGTCGCGCTAAACGTAGTCAATTTCGTCAAATATATTTGTAGCTGAGAACCGTTTCGAAGCGCGAAGCAAGAGTAGGTTGCTAAGAGGAAAATGGCGCTGTCTTTGAGCATGCCTTTGAGACATTACTTGGCATTGCGAGGAGTAAACAAGATAGACCCACTCTTTGCTTCGACTTTCTATTTCATCACACCCGACGCTCACATACGGTCCGCATAGCAACAAGCATATAACCTTTTGGGGTTTAACCACCTATTTCTCCCTCCTCTCCTCTCTCTCTCTTCCTCTTTGCCATGTCCACCATCATAAACGGCACTACTCACTTAAAATACGGGGTCTGTTACTGTCCCTTTTTCAATGTTGCCGGTGCATTTTACACTACCACACTGTGGTGGGTGGTGCTAGAACGCATTGTGAATATATGAATTGCAGGCCCCGAGGAACACTGAACGCTCTTAAACGCAGCATATACCTCCTTTCAATATCCTATACCTGCTTCAGACGGCCACAGAGAAGGTAATTTTTGGCAATGCATTCTTTCTTCACAATGTACACGTTTTAAATATTTCGAGTTCGGATGCTTCGGTATTTTTATTTACTATCAGTTAGTGCTATCTACGGATATAGCTCACTCGGCGTATTGGCCTCACACTTCAAAGTTGACGTTAGCGCTTTAAATCCGGAATTATCACACGATTCTGGATCGTCATGTGTACCAATTCATAGCATTATTGCACCAGGCAACACGTTCCCCTTTATTTCGGCCTGCTTGTTTTCTTGACTCTCGTTTTATCGAATGCCGGGTGAATTTGGAACAAATACATACTACTGTATTATGGGTTTTGGTGGACTAGATAGGGTGAGTCCATAGGTGGGGGGATGATCGAGGAGTTTCCAACGAAACATTCCCTCGTGTGGGAACGCACCGTTGCTTGCGTAACACTTACATTGAAGTACTTGTTAATTATTGTACCAGGGGCCCTGATTGTGCGCCTGATATATCCGAATTTAAGCAATATCACACGCCCCATCAAGTTTTTCTTTCCGACGTTGGGATATGGTACCGTTGGATTTGCTTGGACTATAAGACGCCCAAGTATTTAGCCCTGGCTGAATTACATGAACACTGCAAAAATCGTGTCTTGCCTGAGGACACACTTTTTTATAATACGCGACTTTGAAGCCACTTTTAGACGATGTCCTAGACAAGTCTGGTCTAACCATTTAGACATGTCTTTTGGATGGGCCACGGCCTTAAAATGCCTTAAAAAATTAAGACTGACTACTACAAGACATTCAAATGGTATAACCATGCCTGCCATACCTTAAGGAGCAGATAGGACAGGTCTTTCTTCATGTCCTTCATAAAACGATACACAATCCTTGAATAAAATGACTTTAAAAAAAAAAAAAAAAAAAACAAGTCATTTATTCGCTAAGTCATGTCTTATTGCACAGTTTATATTTCTATACTTAGACTATAGAACACATGGCCCATACAAAAGTCATATACTAACCATAACAAGACCCTGGTTATATTAGTGATTGCACAAAGACGCTAAATGACGGAGACGTGTCCTACTGGAGAACGTCTCCCTGCTAGACAACATTATATTATGTGGACTTGCACAAAGACGCTAAATACGCCGGACATGTCTACTGAAGACATGTTCCATGCTAGACACATTATTTCTTTGACTGCACAAAGACGCTAAATTACACATGTCCTCCTGAAGACATGTTCCATGCTAGAACATTTATATTATGTTACCTTGCACAAAGACGCTAAATTACGACATGTATACTGTAACAGTCTCCATGCTATAGCCACATATTATGTGACTTTCAACCAAGAACCTAAATTCGACATTTCTATGAAGACCGTCTCCATTTTTGCAGTGTCATTGCATCTTTAACCACTATTTAAAAATGTCTGCAATTTGGTTTGATCCGCAAATGAAATATCCGAATTTTTTTCACTTAAAATACGAATTTGTTCCGTAAACATAGTGTCCCAATTAGTGTGATTACATCCCTAGGCCTACCATCATCATGCTACAATATGTCGTGACGGAATGAATAGCATACCCTCAATTTTGCATCAATGGACTTCTATATGAAACGTCTATTCAAGTATTTGATGCGCCATTCCACGCAAATGGCACCCACCCAAATGCCCTACCCATAATATAACATAACAAGTGTGTTATTACTAATATCACCCACAATCGTGTACATCGACGTGAAAGTTCTGTTTATTGTACGGAACGAAATAAAAATCCTCTAAAAAGGAAATGTGCGAAGTCCAGAGGAAATGCCATGTAAATGGTATGTGGTAGTATTATTGAGATGATCTAATGTAATTCGGTCTCTTTGGCGCTAACATATTAGGGTTTTTAGTTTCTTTTTATTTCGACAATGTTCCTTTGGATTTTGTCTTGTTAATATTTGCATTTGGCATGATTACAGCAATAATTGGTTTAAAAGAATTTTTTGACTTGAACTGCATAGAGTGTGTCCCGTTTGAGTCGGAGGGTTATGTACTGGGCAATTGAGGTACTTACTTCTTAAAAATAGTTTTAATTGAAAGATGTGCAATTTTAAGAAGTCATATGGATATAACTCAAATAATATATGCCGAGTGAAAACCAAAAAGTTGCATTTACAAAAAGATATGTATGTTCAATAGCAATAATTAAAAATCTAATATTGTGCTATTCCTTATATATTTCTTATATTATTTTGTTTTGTACCCAACCTCTCTGGCCCACATCTTTCCCAGGCCCTCCGCCACCAGATCGCATAGTCACAACGTTCACTTCACTCGGCAGCTATAGGGATAAATTTTGGGATTTTTACATTTTGGTCTTCATTTTTCTTTTTAAAAAACGGTTAAAAAGTTGTTCAAATTTGAATTAATCGTTTGTAGCAAAAAAAAAATGCCAGTTGATACGACATTTATCTATTTTTCTCATCAGGTCTTCAAGATCACGATGTGTTTTTCTTGTGGAATATAAATAATATAGCCTATCCTTCAAATGGGAATTGGGTATTTTGCTTTCCTTTTTAAAGAATTTGTATTTTTTGTTCCGTAAATAAATAGAACCTTTAACCTGAGTTTTGGATAGAATGTGCACGGTTGTTAGTGATATAAGAATATAATACCATGCGCAGAGTGGTTCCCTAATTATTTGTGTTTGGGTGGAATGAGTTGGTAGTAATCACCAATTACTAGTGCTTTACGGAGCAAATTCCGATTTTAAAGGGAAAAATATGGAATTTTAAATTTACGGTGTCAAAATTTTCAACGAATTTTTTGTTAACATGCAGGTTATACAATGATTTTGACTATAGTTGTACATAGTTTTTTGTTTTGGTAATTGGGTTTTTTGAGGGAAATTCCCATCGACTTCCATTGCGTCATTATAGCGCCCTCCTCCATGCCTAAGGCTAATTTGGTCGCTACATAATGGCACAAAATTACTTACTGCCAAGTTCGACAATATAACCCTGCTCTAGCATGTTTATATGGCAATACCTTAATGATGTCATAATATGGGGGCTATTGTTTAAACATGCTAAATACACTAAGAGGTGTGCAATAGCATAAGTTTCCGTTGTCCATCAATGTTTGGTCGTAAAACAATGCAAAAAATCGTAAATTCTCAGCCAGTTTAAATAATGCCATACTCTAACTGTCAACCAATGTACAGACGCGTAAATTTTACAGTACATTTAAACGAATAAATTCAAATAAATGATATTACCTTTAATAAAGTAATCCTAAATTGTTTTGAGGATGCATGTTGTGTAAACATTTACAATGATCCTACAATTCGTCCGTTTCCCTGAAAAAAATATTGAATAAGGAAAATTATAGCATTGAATGCAGTAAACGTCTAGCATTTTCAGTCTTATTTTAGAATGTTATATATTAAAATTCCAGTGGCTGGTTTGCAGAGTAAGGGTCCATACATCAATGTATTACTCTTAGTAAAGTAGTAATTTGAAATTTAGTGATTGGTAGCGAAATTTGACGATCGCATGGGGTATTAATAATATTGAGAATTAGCTTAACCCTCAGAAACAATATACTAATTACTATACTCTAGCTGTATCTGTAACTCAGTCACCAGTGGTATGGAGAATTGAGTGCAACATGCACTATTTGGCCGTTTTCGCTTTCTCACACACCAGTCTTGGGTCGCGTTGTTGGACATTTTAACAGGTTTAATTACTTTAAGCCATATCCGCTGGGTAGCTAGTCTAAAAAAACACTGTTGTGTCCGAAATTCTGTTCAGCGTCCTGTTCGTTATTCCTGCCTGCAAAGGTAAGAAAACAATGCATATGGTTTGAATTGCAATACGTATAATTCTTTAAGTTTAAATCCAGTGTTTGCAAACTATTTTTTGTTAGTAAAGAGTTTGTGAATGATGTGCTACACTACACGCTTATATTGTTAGTTTATATCCTTAATGGATTACATGTCGCCCATGACGCTTTTCATATATATATAGGCTATCATTAATTTTACCGCACGCAATTGATATTTGATTGCTTCTACATTCCATTCTTAAAAAAACATGCTTAAACGAAGTACATTTACGCAAAATGGAAGACGATTGGATTCCATTCGTTTAGCTACCCTACTGAGAACGATACTGCCCGGACGATCTGGACTGAATAATCGTAATTTGGTAATGTAATTTTCACCCATTTTAAAATTTGAAAGATTAAGGTGGTCACTTTGTGATGCAAAGTTTATCAGGAGGGTTAACATGATCAAGTGGATGGATTATAGCGATTATCGCAACATTGACATTGATGATCCGATAAACGGTAGGCCAGGTCGATATCTGTGGCGCCTGTCTGACGAAGTAGAACTATTACGTCATTGTTCTAAACACGTGTACACCGCTTTACCTTCTTTGTGTTCTAGAGATAATTGCGTCTTCAAATTGGCTATTATGGGGTATGATAGACCACTTATTAACAACCACACTTGAAGTAAAAGTGTGTGCAATTATTTCGAGGTGTATTAAGCAGGAATTGTGTTGTAGAAATCCACTTGTAATTTTGAGTCTATTATCGTAACCATTAACTGTAACTTTTTGGAACGAAAGTGGCTTGGATTCTTGGAAATAGCCAATTAGCTTGGAAAATAATCGACGATCGTCCTCGGCATTATCATCCCCATCACGTAACCATCTCCACCACCACCTTCCCCTCCCCAACATGGTCTAAGGTTCTGTACAACCGTGTCAAAAATGTCTAAAATATAAACCTTTTCTACAAAGTTTTTTAGGACCATTCCAAACTCTTTTTATACTCTCTAAATGTAAACCGAGTGGAAATAGGGAAAAACAAAGAGTGAAATGGAGTTCAACGCGTTTTTGAGTGGTAAAATTTCACTCTGAAAAAGTGAACTTTCACTCCTTTCAGAGTGTATTTCCACTAAAAAAAATTGTTGTCCCTCATTTAACTCCCTGAATGAGCGGAAATTTACTATTTTACATTTATAGAACTATTCCTACAGCCTACAGGTGGTTTTCCCAAAGAAAGAAATAAGATTGCCAACCAAAATCATAAAAAAACCCTCTAACACAAACGGCTTGGAAATACGTCAGCTGGTTTATAATCGTTATCTGCTTTATCATTTTATCATATCTTGGAGTATCGTGCACGGCTTCATGATAAATTAGTGCAGCTCAAACTCCAAACGGCGACTTATTTTGTTTTCGCGGCAATTGCAGCCACCTAACGCGCAAACACAATACGCAAACACCAAAAAGTACAAACAAAACGGTATGCTATCGACAAATATGATTTTTGAAGCCGTTAATTGAGCAACCGTTGTTATCTGTTCTAGCCTCTTTACGGTGATAGCCACCCGCCTCGTTAATTGTTTCTGTCACACCCAGAACAATTACTGTAATCATATTGGAAGAACACCCACTGACTTGACCAGATTTCACGCCAGATTCCAACGGGTACTTGATGTAGGCCTACTTTAAAATATAAACCATAATATTAACACGTCACGAAAAGTTGTATCAAACCTTCAACTAAAATAGCAAAAAGAAACGCAATTTTGTTTTGCGTATTTTAACACCTCATTTCCTTCAAAAGCAACAATATTGTTGCTATGGCATGATGGTAATTTATTTGAATGAAAAAACATTTACATTCCAAAGTTACAGTGAAAAGCTACTCATGCCCGGCTCATGTCAATTAAATGCAACACGACATTCTCTATACATGCACTATAAAAAGGGAGTTTATACCTGACCCATCTGACACACTTTTTTTCCTGACACACTTATGGATTCGGAAACCTTAACGGAATAAACGTGTGCTCTATTCCGTGAAGGGTTTCCGAATTCTTAAGTGTGTTAGAAAAAAAGTGTGTCAGATGGGTCAGGTTACGGAAACGCCCCTGTAAAAATGGTGTCTTGCTAATTATGGCAGTACAGTAGACACGTCATGTAAAAGCCCGTTTTTATGCACACCTTTAGTTAAACACAAAGGCATGCACGTCTCAAGACATGGCAAAATGCCACATCTCTATGCAAAACAATAAAATACAATGAAGTCATGTTTTGCAGGCAGGACACTTCAGTTTCGTAAGCCGTATCTTTTGTAGCCAGTTTTCAGGACATGTCTCTTAATTTTTCATGCAAGACACTTCAATAATTTCGTAAGACGTATCTTTTGAGGCTGGTTTGACCTGATGGAGGATAATGTCTTCGTGTCTTAAATTGTGTTTTCATTGTTTCTATTTTCTTTGATTTCATCATTATCATCACCATCACCATGTCTTAAGTATAGTACCAAGACACCTTTTACAGTGTGGTTGTTATGGATTACAAGGCACTCTCTAGCAACAAAAGCAACAATTTCAATGGGGTTAAGTGTAACTTTAAAACTTGCATGTTTTTGTTTTCACGGAAAGGGTTGCTATGGCAATAATACTTAATAGTGGGACTGATAACGCAAATGAATATTAAATGCGCAAAACATCAACTGGGCTTGTTTTTGCTATTTCAATTTAACTCCCTGGATACACCTGCATATTTATCGGCATCTAAGTACTATTCTGATTGGCCGCTTGGAAGGTAATATCATGTGATGAGTAAATGCAGACATAACTGAATGATGTAAGGCCTATTTATTTAAGGTCCATGGCCCGATCGCTAATAGCCTCGTCCCCAGAAGCCCAATTTTTACCGGAAAGTGGTCAACATTTGGTATCGAAGAAAGCTACTATTTTTCTCATTTACCCGTAAAAATCTTTAGGGCCAAAGGATGTGTAGTTTGGAAGTACTGATCGAATGTACCCCAATTTGGTCGACCAATATTATAATTTTACACAGTACTCTATGGGGTGCTTACGAAATCACGTTTGCTGCTCTCACATGCCAACGCATTGAATATCGACGCGAAACTTTAAGGTGGGGTTTTTGGTGAAGGCCAATCTATCAAGATGAAAACTATCATATCCTTAAGTCGGGCCATCCCCCTTTCAACATAGATATAATCAATATTTTGAGTGGTTTACTCAGAGGCTAATCTCATGTTGGTCCTGTTGAGGCAATTCAGACAAGATTGTATATCTATTCATCCCAGCTCATGGGGAAAAATTAGATACGCAGGTTTTAGGTTGTGGTCTTCAAAAATGTATACTTTTGTTTATACTTATAGTTCAACCATGCCCTAGTAATACCAAGCCCAATTTTACACAATTTTGAGCAAGTTACAACGAAATATGGAGATTGTTTTCCTCCAAATTAGCTATTTGACGAATATAAAGGTGCAACGAGATATTTTGAGCACCCAATAGTGTGTCATAAGAGTAATTGCATATGGATTAGACACTCATAGATTTTGTACCATGTATTGTGTGTCTGCTACACGACGATCGTCTTACAAGAGAGGAGAAAAGGTGATTTTTGATTTGTTATATTTCAATTCAAAACACTAATGTAACATTATACAAATATTAAAAAAATCAAAAATTTTAACAATTTTTATACCAAGAAATATTTCTCAGCTTTGATCCTTTCAGTATGGAGAATATTTTTGATGGAAAGCTTTACATCACAGCAAAAGCATTACTTTCGATTTTTTAGGGACACTTGATATGTGACATCTCTCGTTGTACCTATAACAAGAATTTTGATTATATTAGTTTGTTGAATTTTGGAAACAAAACAATCCGATTTAAAAATAGGACCCATTTGCCAACTTTGGTTAAAGGGATAATTTATCCTGATCCACTAAAAATGGTGACCTGACATGTCTTGCATCCCACATTTGCTGAATTTAAGCAACCCACCTCGCCTCTGCTTGGTTTTCATTTTGAATCGCATCTTGAATCTATAAACGATACTCCCAACTATTCTGAATCTGAAAGAAGAATGAGAACGCATGCCTCAGAATTTGGAGACGACGTGGAAACATTTTGGTCACCGTTGATGGGCGCAGCGAGCCGAACTTTTTTTTTTTGGTACGCAAAAGGTCCGCTTCTCTAGCAAATCCGCACCCCCCCCCGCATAAATTCCTGGCTACTGGCCTAATACATGCCGAAACCCATCTCCACATAACTGCCCAGAAAGTTGTCCTTCTTTCTTCTTCAACAAGAATTTCGTGAAAAATTTCTTGGTTGGTTAAAATACAAAACACTTTAAAAAACAAAAATGTTTAAATATGTTAATAGGGTTATTTGGTGTTTCAGACTCACCTTATCAAAACTATTGGGGTGTAATGGTGAGTTGTGTTTTCAGACTAAACTTATCAAACGCTTCACCAGGAGTCTGGTCACATTTGCTTGCACGTCACAGTCGTCGGCAAACTTTGCGTACATGCATTCTATGAAATCTGTTTGCGTAATCGCCACGAAATGTCAACAACATCAATAAGGATTGAACACATTATTGATAACGAGAAAAGCCGAAAAATAAATATCACTGGGTGCTTTTATATGCATTCTTTGGGTTTATGGGCCTACATTGTAATGTATGTGTGTTTATTTTATACTTTTTATGTATTTTGTATTCTGTTTACATTTAGGCCTAAACTGTGATGTTGGGACCTGATGGTTGGAATTCTTGACGTTTTCTCGGGCTATAGTGAGCGGTTTGGGACTGCACAATTGTCGACAAACCCCCTCCCCTCGGTACAAAGACACCCCAAAACGCAACCACTTCTATTCGAAAGTAGTAATAAATAATTAAACAAAAGATGGTTTGTGGTCAAAACTTTGGTGGCAGGGGTATTTTTTTGGGTCAAACAATCACGTTTGAGCTACAACTAAGAATAACAGATTTATTAATGTTAGCAAAACAATTTTAATCATCGTTGCAATACTATCATCGCTGACATTTATATATAGATTTCTGTTTTTATACAATTATAAGGGTCTGAATTTTTAGGAGCCCAATAATCACCTTTTTTTCGCTAAAAAAGCATCCTTTTTACACATGTTCACCACACCGAGTCTTACCTGAACCCTTATATGCAATGTATAAAAACCTATACCAACATAAAAAAAAGGATACCAATAAAAATAAGATTGTAATATTTTGACCTTAAAAAAATAAAAAAATGATAATTTTTTCTTAACTTGCAGCCCAAATGTCATTTTTTCGGCATAGAAATCATACCTGCCAACACCAAAATTTTCAACCACAACCATCCATTTTTCTTAAATCTTATATATTTTATCCTTCAATAAAGGTGGTTGTGTTTTTGTTGTACTGTGGGGAAGGGGTAACTCGAAAACTATAGCACTTTTCAAGCTCGGCCGCTCCGCTATGGTATGGATGTCCAGCGTCTACCAACAGCCTACTCTCTAACATGTAGGCCTACAACTGAGAGAAATTTAAACTCGTTCACGGGAGTTCAATGGTGTTAAAAAGTATCACGTGTTTAAGAACAGAATAGACTCATAAAGTGACGATTCAATACAATAATTCAAAACCATTCATGATCTTGTCTCCGAAGGCAATCCCATGGAGTTATTTATAAGTAATTATAACTCCATCATCTGGGCATACTTGTAAAAGTTGTTGTGTGAGTACTTTTCATGAGTAACGATACGAAGTTACTTTGCATATGACGAATTATGTTACGCACATGTAAATCACACTACTACATAGAAAGCGAAATTGTCTTAAGTAGCAATACGATTATGTTTGTGATGTATGCTTTTTATGATAGATAAATTATACGAAGACTTGATCCAAGTACGATATATACCGTACTCGAGTAAGTTTGCCGAAGACTTGCACAAAAACGGTTTTCACTAACTCCAGAAGGCACAGGTCTATCCCTGGACCCATCATGGGACTTTAGTACATATTAGTCAAAGAAATGTTGACTCACTGGTACATTTTTATGCCCCTGGCTTGAAAAGCAGAGGGGATATTGCGAGGGTGCGCATGTATGTGTGCGTGTGTGTGTGTGTGTGTGTGTGTTCCAGTTTGGTTAGGTTTTCGTTTTTTGTGTCTCCTTCGAAAAGTTGAAGTCGGATTTAAACCAGACTTGGGTTTAAGGTACAATAGGGGTTCCTTCATATGTGGATGGTGTCAAAGGTCATGGACCAAGGTCAAAGGTCATCTGAGGTCATGTTCCAGACTGCCATCTTGCTAGGGGGATGTCGCAAGTTTACTTGCAGTATTTTTTTTTAAAAACATGTGTATCGATCACCTAATATTTTGGTGCACATCCGGATTAGAAAATTAACCACCCCAAAACGGGACAAAATTGCCCAATCTTGGTTAAATTTGCACCCAACTGTTTGGGTTGTTGATGTAGTATAGGGTTGTGTATAAATATTTTGCCCAACGTTTTAATACTTCGCTTATTAGTAAGGTTGACCAAAACGTTCCATATTGGAGTATTTCTATTAAAAATATTACGCTATTTTTAAAAATTACTTTTTGCAGTTTTGATAAATTTGAGCAAAAATACACCAAATTGCAAGTTGTGAATCTATAACGTTTGTGTACCCATATTCCATTTACATAATAGCTGGCTAGGAATGCAGTCACGAATGAATATATTCAATTTTAATTTATTGGATTAAAACCGACTACTCTGATATAGCTAATAGATTCACTTGGGTTATGATACAGTAGTTAAAGGAAAGGGTACATCGACGCAAAGATTGACACGGTGGATGGCGGGCAATTTTGTCGTCTGCTTTTGATGACAAACGGCTCCTAAATTCAACTTGTAAATAGCTGAAGGGAGTTTAGATGAGTATGCCATATACTCGCACATCTTTTTAGAAGTTGCCTGGAGTCTTAACAATTTGTTTACTGATGTTGGAAATAAGTTTACTGGAAGACGCGTTATTTCTGCAAATGAGTCTTGGATATTATAGTCCCATATTACGGAATCAAGCATAGGGCAGCAATTTGTGGATAATTAATATATAACATTACTATGAAATAGCTGCCTTATGCCTTATTACCTAATAATCATGCCAATGGACCAATGAAAACATTTTAGCACACAATAAACATGATAAAGCGAAATTATAATCACAACAAGAACATACAACTTAAAGACTAGAAGACATTGCCAAAAAATGCGCCACCATTTTTTCGAAATCGGGTTCTTTGCACTATTTATAGAATGCCTGATAATCCAAGCATGATTCCCTATAGGTCCGATTAGGACAGCAGGCAAGTTCAAAACTATAGTTGTTGATCGTTTTTCTACTTGTTTTGTTTACTTGGTTTTAAAACCTTCGAAATGTTCTATCATAAAGTCTTCTATCATCAATCTAGCGCAAATTAAGAGAATCTTTATCCTTAGAAAATCTCCCTTTTAATGTACGTATATACACCTGCGCACCCCAGCATATCGTTTGAACTCTGCTTTGGAGAATTCAAACTGCTGATGTGCGTATCACACTAAAAACAACGTGGTCATTTTCCGGGGTCAGTAGTCAACTTCGAAATAGTGGTCAAATTTTGATCACGAAAAGGGTCAACTTTGACCCTTTTCGTGGTCAACATTTTCGTAGTAGTGTGCATAGTTGATTACTGACCCCGAAAAATGACCACGTTGTTTTTAGTGTGTATTACATTATCAGTCAGTTTTCGAACACATTCACAAACATGCTTATGATACCAGGTTTTACTTTGTTAGCAACAAAATTTAGCAATGAAATTGCAGACTGTGGTGTTTAATTTCTTGTTTGAGGACCAGAACAACCGAGTTTATTCCAATGATTCTTGCTCGCTAAAAATGGAGCTTGGCACTGTAAAACATGCGTCTTTGAGTTTGGACATGTCTTCTTAATCAGTTACTGCAAAATAAAATAGCTTGCCTAAAATCAAGTAGCTTGCCTCCGAGAGAGAGAGAGAGAGAGCGAAAAATGTTAAGACACGTCTGTTTTGATAAGTGCATGTTTTTTGGAAAGCTAAACGAAAACACATATCATATATACCTTTAAATAATATCAACATGTTCGGTCGGGCGAAAAAGGTCTATTAATTTTGCTACCAGTATATTTATCAATATGGAAATCTGCTTGAATTGCACGTATAATCCCAATAATAATTCTAAATAATTAGTTTGTATTTAATACGATTTTATGAGGGCACATGTGGTCCAGTGGATCAGCGCTCGGCCCGCACGCCAAAGTTTGTGGTTCGAGCCCCGCTGGGGCCAATGTGTTTCACCATTGAGTAAGGTGCTTTACCTCAATTAC
Organism: Ophioderma brevispina; assembly: GCA_023653785.1. Taxonomy (NCBI): domain Eukaryota; kingdom Metazoa; phylum Echinodermata; class Ophiuroidea; order Amphilepidida; family Ophiodermatidae; genus Ophioderma; species Ophioderma brevispina. Next base: position 134,475 of record JAMKCH010011368.1, read on the forward strand.
TCCCCTCTACCCAGGTGTATAAATGGGTACCGGCATTATCCAGTGCTGGGAAGGTAACAGACTCGCTGTAGATGAGGTGTGGCGATCCCAGTACAGCAGCATTATATATGGTTGAGTCTGGCCCAATCGCTTCGAAAGAGAGATGGGCACTCCGTTCCTGTGTACACAGGTCCGTCCCCTTTACCTTACTACGATTTTATGAATTCTTCCATTGACATGCTACTATAATTTACCGATTGTCCTCCGATTTTAATTTGCAGATATTAGTTTTACAACACGATTAAAAACTCCAAATTCTGGTTACTTTTGCATATTTTATATTACACACTTAAAGAGACACTGGCACATTTGAAAAATAGTGCGCCCTCAAGATTTTTCAAAATCGATATTTTGCATGGTTGTAAGGCTTTTACAAAAGCCCTCACCCGAAATGATTAAGACCAAATCAGCTTCCTTATGGGTAAACAGAACGATTTTATAATTTAACGTCGCCGGCGACGTTAAATTCAGCAGACGACGAAAATGGCGTTTAACACAAGAACACGCACGCCGCATGCATGTTTCCCACGCTATGCACACTGTTTGATCGGTCTATAACCTTTGAGGTTTTAATATCAGTGAGTACGAGTCAAAAATATTCATGTAATATACACATTTGTTGATTAAAGTTATGGAAAACTTAAAAGTTGGCCTACAAATTACCTGGATGTCTTTATCCTCATATCAATGTCCCTATCTGTTTTGGGGTATGTTATTTTTATGTGTAAAATATATCTCTGTTCTTCCAATGGCCTAGACTATCATTTGAGAGCAAATTGAAGAAATTTCATATTTTGTGAAAATGTGCCAGTACCGCTTTAAAATGCGGGGTTAAAATTACCCCTGTTTTAGTCGGTGCATGGTTGACAGCCGCTTGCAGGGTTAAATGATAACCTTAAAAGGGTCATTTCTTGACCGTGTAGGCGTATAACCCTGTTAGGGTTAAAGGTGCAACGAGAGATTGCACATATCAGGTGTCCCTAAAAAATCGAAAGTACTGATTTTTGCTCTGATGTAAAGCTTTCCATCAAAATATCCCCATCTGACTTTCTTCAGGCATTTGGCACTTCCGGTTTCAACATTTTTTATAAATGGTTTCTTTTTATTTTTTTCCCCTTTCAAATTTATTGTAAACTTGAAAAAAACTTTAATAAACCCATGGATTTACAGCATCTGAACGAAATTGCTTTCAGATTCAGTCCACGGGATCGAGCCCACGTGAAACTAGATGAGTTATTACATTGGAGAATTAGTAAGCACTTCTTTTAATCATTTAATGATTTATTTTGTCTAAGAAAACCATAGTCGTCGTCGTCATCATCATCATCATCATCGTCATCGTCGTCGTCGTTGTCGTCGTCGTCGTCAATATCATCGTCCGTCAGTCCTTGCATCGTCGTCGTCCTTGTCATCGTCACCATCGTCGTTGTCATCGTCGCCATCCTCGGCATGATCAGCTTAGTCATCATCGTCACCCTCGAAATCGTCATCCATCGTCATCATTGCAGTCACGGTCATTACTCATCACCATCATATTCGACGTCATCATTGCATCGTCGTCGTCATCGTCATTGTCGTTGGGTTGATGACGATAATGATAATGACTATGATGGCGATTATGATGACGATGATTATTCGAGAGAACCTCCAACGCCATTGAAATCCCGGGATGCGTTTTATGTCCTGTCCCTGGCCCAAACGAATGCCATAATATATGACGCTGATTTAATCATTTGCTGCGTGTATCCTTCACAGTCACTGTCGCACACACGTAAAATAGGTGAAATGGCAGCTTTTAATCTGGTATCTTTTTTGCCTGTAACCAATTGGCATATCTCATTGAACTGATTAAACGCACTCGACACTTCGTGCTTCGTTTGACACGATGGATCATTTTGCTCTTTTCCCATCTCCCTCTCCCTCTCTCTCTTCCGCACATCGCAAAAACTATCCCTCGATTGTCATCGAGTTAACGACTAACGAATTGAGAAGTATTCCCACACGAGCCGCTAAGCCATCAAATCACCGTTAATTTCTCCATGGTATTCTTATTAAATTAATTGTTAACGAGCAATGCCGTGTTTATTCTCTAATATCGTTTGGCTGGTGATTAATTAATTGGGTTTAGAGAGCGCACTTCAATGCGTATATATACAGACTTGCTGTCATATAACCCGCGCCAGTATTACAGTTCAATCTTCTGTGATCTTGGCGAGGACGAGTCGCGCATGCCGTAATTTGAAGTTAATATTTTCTCTAGTATGCAACGTGTCTTTGGAGACTCTAACACACATTAATTGTCGTTGAGGAAAGCGCCTTCTATTTTGACCTTATTTTCCAATCGTCAGATCGTCACCTCCCCAAAGTGCTATCATACTTTTGACAGAAGGGAAAAAAATTAAGCCTCTTTAAATGAATGAATAGCCCTTTTTATAACTTCCTCAAAACCTTGTAAATTAAGACATATTGAATCATGTAGGCCTAAATCGAAATGAACCTCAATTTCAATAACTGTGCGTGTATACCGCACAAAAAAGCCCGAATTAGGGAAAGTGGTTTCTTCTATTCTGTTGACGATATAAATTACATTTGGTTGGTAAAAGCAGTTAGTGAACGCCGGTTTTAAGACTCGGGGTATATACCCATTACATTTTATTTTTCAGTCTGCGTGAGAAGGGTTCCAGGCGGCGTGTGCAGACCACACCTCGTACATCCTGTTCGCTATTCACCGGACGCTGTTTGCCGAATATCTTCCATCTGTCACCAAACCTCTTGACGACGAAGACGATGATGATGATGATGGATATTAAATACTTCTTAGATTGGCGATATAATGTCTTATTTACACGTACTCGTCTGATATTCGTGATAAATTTCCATCAATAAAAATATTCAAAGAGAGGAGTGATGGCATGGTTCATGTTTAGGCTTCGATAACACTACCACGATCACTTTTCGTTTCGCATGCGAATTTTAATCAGTACATTAAAATGTACTTTTGTGCCATTTTCAAATTCTATAAAGTTATAAAGTGGATCCAATCCATTGAAGCAAAGCAAACTTTAAGCTTGACTCCCTTTGACTGCGCCCTCATAAACAATAAATGTAACATCAATTTATATATTGTGCTGTAATTATAGTCAATTCCTATTGACTAAAAGTATTTAATAAAACAGGCGACCCTGTATGGAGATGTTTTTCAACATCGCTCAAGTATTCATTAGTGGATTTTTAAAGGTTTTTCTCTGTGTGTAAACCGTGTGCTTTTCTAAAGCGAACACAAGAAGGCACGCCATATGAAAATATTGAGGGCAACATAAGAGTGGATGATTGGCGCAGAGGGCCCTTGGGCTATTTCTCTTTGCCGTTAAAGAGAAGACGGGCATTGAGTTTGTCCGAATCCAAACTAGATGTTCGCTATTATGCATACATTATATGGAAGATTAGGCCCAGAGCTCTGGTAGCGACCCAACACTGTATGTGTATACTGTTTTAGCCAGTATTCTGGGCTTGTGGGTTTACATGCATGTACATCTGTACGTGTTCTATCCCTCAACCTTTCTTAACACATCAAGGAAAAAGAAAATTTGTAAATATGACGAATTAGCACTAGGGATATACAATGGTGTCTGGGACTGCATTTTAAATGTTCGCTTAATCGTCCACGTTTATGTAGCACATTCGGTGTGTACACACAAACAGATACACATCACGTTAATGTACATTAGGAAAGTTTTAATTTCTACTTAATACTGCGACAAACGCCAAAACCCATATCTAAACCAGCTTAGCGCGCCGAGTTTTATCCTATAAAGGGGCTTTGCCTGTGTATACATCATGTTACCCCCGTTTATATTCAACCGTCTGAATTGATAGCGTAAGTTTATATTGAAAGTGATATTATAACCGAGATTTCGGTGAATCAGTCCGTAGGGCGGATTTGCGATGATTTTTATCGGATTTTCGTTAAAATAGCTTATCATGTCATCCCAACTCCGCGCCATTATGATCGTCTGCTCTTCCAAGTCGCGTCTAAAAAAAAAAAAAAAAAAAACCCCCCCCCAAATTCCACAAAAGGGGCAAAAGGTCCATTTTTTGCTGAATTTTTTGATAAAAAGGTCCAAAATTTAGGGAAATTTTGACAAGAAAATCCACTTTTTGGTGATTAAATGTTCAAAAAGTCCCAAAGAGGACGTTTTTAGGCGGGTTAGGTCCCCTTTTAGCAAAAAAGGTCCACTTTTTCGAAAAAAGGTCCACTTTTTTGAAGTCCCGCACCCCCCCAAAATAAATCCTGCGTACGGCCCTGGGGAAACTTCTTGAGTCTTGCCCCCCCCGGAGGCTTAGGTCTGGTTACGCGCCTGCATACATATGGAAGATTAGGCCCAGAGCTCTGGTAGCGACCCAACACTGTATGTGTATACTGTTTTAGCCAGTATTCTGGGCTTGTGGGTTTACATGCATGTACATCTGTACGTGTTCTATCCCTCAACCTTTCTTAACACATCAAGGAAAAAGAAAATTTGTAAATATGACGAATTAGCACTAGGGATATACAATGGTGTCTGGGACTGCATTTTAAATGTTCGCTTAATCGTCCACGTTTATGTAGCACATTCGGTGTGTACACACAAACAGATACACATCACGTTAATGTACATTAGGAAAGTTTTAATTTCTACTTAATACTGCGACAAACGCCAAAACCCATATCTAAACCAGCTTAGCGCGCCGAGTTTTATCCTATAAAGGGGCTTTGCCTGTGTATACATCATGTTACCCCCGTTTATATTCAACCGTCTGAATTGATAGCGTAAGTTTATATTGAAAGTGATATTATAACCGAGATTTCGGTGAATCAGTCCGTAGGGCGGATTTGCGATGATTTTTATCGGATTTTCGTTAAAATAGCTTATCATGTCATCCCAACTCCGCGCCATTATGATCGTCTGCTCTTCCAAGTCGCGTCTCCATGACACTGCATAGGCACGGGCCAAAAGTGGGTTGACTTCATTGGCCGGTTCTCCGCGCCCGTGCATCTTTGGTGAAATAAACAACGGGCTGACTAAAACCTGCAAATTGCATGTACAATATCTGCACATGGCTAAGAAAAAGCATGGTTTATAATTTATTAGCTAGCACACAGCCGCCATCATGGAAGAACGAATACGGACAACACATACTTGCATGCAACTCAACGCACGTCGTCACTTTTTTCCCATTATGCCCTCTTCACACTCCACATTTTTCCTCTTTCAAAAATAAGGTCCATGTACTTTTTACTCCAAGCCATTCAACCCTGGCTGAACCAATATTTTGCAATAATAATAAATATCGCCTTATATACTTTTTTCTATGGCGGTCTATATCTATGTGCGAGTTATTTTAGGGGAAATGACATGGGAGGTATAAAGTAATTTGTCAAATTGGCAGTCGGGAGAAAGTTTAGGGGGCTAGCCGGTTGAGTCGTCCGTGTACTTTTCGCGGTGAGTTTGTTTGCCCGACCGTGGACCAGAGGGAATTTTATGCGTTTGCACCTGCGGAGCTGTTGCGAAAAAATAAAAAAAGTTAACTCTAATTTTCCATGCTAACACATACTTCAACAAAATTGGATTTCACGAAGTGATATCTAGAAACATTTCGGATATTTCGTTGTTGACGCGGAGCCGGCGAGTGAATTAAGAAGGGGGAATCATAAATTTTGATCACAATCAAAAACGATTCCCTGATTTGATAGTTTCTTTTGATCCTATATATTGAACCATTAAAATTTTCATAGCCGTTGAGAATCGCCTTAATCAATTTCATGAATAGTAACTGCGACGTCTTTACCAAATTATTGCCAGGAACAACACGGCTACAAGGCTCAAGACTAATTGCATGCATGCTTGTAGTGCCATAACAAAATTCCAAATGAAAATCAATCGGCTTGATTAGGAAACCGAGCAACCTTCGCAGGTTGTGAGTTGACTATCGAGAAGTGAACGTTTCGGGTAAATGGAAGTTAGCCGGTTGTACGTGCCGATCACGGTTTGGCTTTCTTATTGGGTTGTGACAATGCCTCGGCGCAACGAAACATTCTAGCACTTCCATATAACCGGCGATACTTTGTTCTGGCAAGTATGGCCTACGGGGATACTACACCTGCATGGTTTAGCTCGCCTTGCAAAACCAAAATAGCACCGAACAGAGAGTGTTGAATGCATATATACGTCAAACTCGGGTAACAACCCGACTGAAAAGTGCTCCGGGTCTATGGCGTATTGAAAAAGAAGTATAGTTGGAAGTTGAAAAGAATAGAAGTGGGGAAAATATACACTACAAGCGGTCATCATACTCCGGCGAACAAAAGAGGAGAATAAAAGGAGCGAAATTGCGGTTCATACGCGTTAACACAGTTTGCGAAACAATTAAGTTGCAAAGCACTACTCGCCGGGTCATGCACTCAACTTAACTTTCAAATAAGTTTTTAACCATTTTCATGGAGGTTACGCCTACACCTACTGAGTTTCTCACCCCGGAGGCGATGGGCACTTTTATTTTAAAGAGTTGGTTGGCCGATGCCGCACCAGGCAGATCACGTTGCTAACTATAAGGCATTAATCTCAAACCGCTACATTATGCTCTAGTTTTTACATTGTAAACGAGTAAATTAGGCTATCCAAAAGATGTAAAACATATGGTTTTCATGCAAATCCACTGTCGGGTACCACAGACCGTAAATTTTGCAGACTTAGGTGTACCAGAAAACTTTAGCACCACAAATCACTTTGATCAAAAGCATTTTCATATGCTTCAAAAAACGACATGGAGGGATATCGCTGAATTAAAGAAATACAAAACGATTTCACGCTGTTGAAGTTTTTCTTTTATGCCATGTCGGAGACCGTGGCTTTCCTAGGCTAACTAGGCCTTGAGTGATTCCGCGCGACAGCACAAACTCAAATAAGGGGTGTTAGGCATATAGAAACATCAAAATACTTATGGAAAATACGGCACGCAGCGAATTGCACTTGGTATTATTTATGGTGTACATTTGAGCACGTAGCAAACTCAATACGTAAAATACTATTAGCATGTCATTTATCAGTGTTATAATGCTAAATTTTGCAGCAATCATGAAGTTCACTCTTGATACTCTAATAACTCGCTATAGAAAGGTGCGTCCACACGTGAATGTGTGCGTGCTCGTCGTGTAGGCCTATGTGCGTGCGTGTTTTTTGAGGTCAATATAAGAAAAGGCAATACTTATATAAAATTATTCACTCTAAAAAACTCGTATAGCAGATTTGAAGTCATTTTAGCCATTTCAGGGGACAAGAGTAATGCCTACTGCTTCCAAGCTTGACATGATCAGCTTTAAGGCACAATTAGTCGAGCATGATTTTGACGAATACATTATAAGAAAGGTCCTGTAAAACCAATTTGAGACGTGCCGTGTCAGGCTACCAGTATAAGACATGTTAGAATTGTCAAAATTTCGTCAGGAGTGACTTGTCACTTTTTCAGGAAAGTTCCTATAGAAATGCACATATAGGCCACCCTTGCCTGTTGGAGGCCCGTGCAGGGAAGAGCAGTTACAGATGAGCATAGCGCAACTTGACTGCTGAAAGATCGCTTCGTCAGCTGCTGGCGCTGAAAAGAACCGTTCAAAAACTTGAAAACTGGCCCTTGTCTACAAATTTCTGCCCCTTGTCTACAAATTCTGCCCCTTGTCTACAAATTCTGCCCATTGTCCAAATATACATATAGCATCCACGGACACCTTTGTCACAAACTGCAACTGCCTCAACTTGGGATTAGAATATGAATTAACCTGTCCAAACCGCGCGTCACGTCACAAGGACGATCGCACGCGGTTTTGGGGGGGGGGGGCACTCAACACAAATGGCCAAACGGGGACGTGCCGCTAATGCGAGTCTCATTTTCAGCCTTCTGGTAAATAAATGAACCGGTTATTCGTGCCAATTTGGTATAGCATTGGGTCGTTCACTTTCTCCATCATGCAGATTTTCTAACGTTTGTTGAAAAAAGGTCAATTTCCACAATCCCTAAGTCAAAATTCCCTATAATTGGGAAACATATGGCGCAAAATCTGCATTTGCTATATAGCTATGGGCCCCATTTTCGCCGAATATTGATATAGACATGGGTCCTATACTTTCCGTCTCTCGGAGGCACGTCCCTACCAAACTACACTTGAGACACCCGAGTGATCTCCATACTGGTTATGACTATCCGTTGATAAATTGTTTTGGGAAAGAGTTCCCCTTTAAAATTATACAGGAAACTTTTAATTTTTTTTATTTATGGCCTTACACTAACAAATACCCTAACCCTAAGGCCAAAATTAAAAAGAATTTGTTACATGTAGAACTTCGAAGAGGGGTACATATGGAACTCTTGTTTTGTAACAGGCCCGTATACTGCTCTGCAATATCCAAATATCAAAGTTGAAGAGGGTATCTTCTTCCGCACCTCCCTCCTCCGTGTGGGTGGGACCAGGGTGAGACCAATATGGACACAGTATTGTATCGCTCTTGTGAATGGATGTTTTTAGCTGAAATTATGCTGTGTTTTTGTCTTCATAGTACACAATAGGCCGGATAGACCTGCATGGACATAGTCACTGGTCGTATCGCAGTGTATCATACCTCAAACAAAAACTAGAGGAAAATGGCAAAATGCTCGGACTGTTACTCATCATACCGTACGGAAATTAGCTTTGATTCAATATTTTGTGTCTAATTATACTGTGGTCGAGGAGGTCGACAGTTTTATATAAGTAATAATACTGTATTGATGTATGTAAGTCAAATCACGGTCAAACTAAATTGACTGTCAGTAAAAATATAACTTATTCAAAATGGTTGCGCAACAACAGAATGATCAGACCGGGGGTTTCGCGACACAAACAGGAAGCGGTGGACTTTTTTTAAAAATGGAAAATACAATTCTTGTTTATGGTTATTATACTTTTGTAATGGATATGTATCCATAGGTAAATAGAAACTATCGGGGTTTCTTTCTTGTTTTCCATACAGGCGGCGCTTAACTAGTTGTCAAGAATTCGAAGTGGAAGAAATCTTTATACAACCAACATAACAACAACAAACTACAAAACGTGTCAAGAAAAGATCCATTTTGGGGTATTTTAACATGTACACACCAGTTTGTTTATTCGTAGGATTCGCCGTTACCAATCTGCGGGATGTTACACACTGTGCGGGTCTTAAGCCGATTTACTATTCCTGAATAGGTTTTATGTGCGTAAAGGCCTCTGTTCCATATCTGATATACACAGAGTGATTTGAAATCACAAGCATACTATAATTGGTGGATTTGAACTTGACAGATTGAGGACAAACCGAGATAATATGTTTGAATTTTAACACCCTACTTAATGCCGCTCGGACAATCATGGGGGATTCCCCGTCGACAGACGGAGATTTCAACCGGGTCTAGCATTGTATCGACTTTGCACACCTTTGTAACACCACGCCCGCGACGTTAAGACTGGAAAGGACTGTTAAATCTGCCCGCAAACCAGTGGCGTAGCTAGCATGTTCGGGGCCCGTGGACAAAACAACAATTGGGGCCCCTATAGGTATGCTCGAAAAACTTGGATCAAAGTTAGGGTATTCGTTAATGTAAGGCCATAAATAAAACATATTTTGTTTCCTGTAGAAGTTTGTAGGGAGTACATATGGAACTCATTTTTTTGGGGGGGGGCAAAGGGGGCACATACATTTCAGGGGGAAGCATATATTAAAATTTGTTAGTATTGTATAGGCTGTGTTGTTTTTCACTGTAAATTGGCACTTGTGCAGAAAATCACTAATTTTCGGGGGGGGGGCGATTACCCACAGGGCCCCCTCTGGTTAAGCCACTGCTTTTCGTCCAATCTCTTTAGGGCCCTTTAATTTCCGGGGCCCGATTCGCCATTTCTGCAGAAACTATTGTTATACGTTAATGAAACGCATTCAGGGCTGAACGTGTCACTGTGTCAAATACGGCAAGAAGTGGGTCCAAAATTTTAAGAGAAAACACAACAAGTCATCTTGGGGCCATAACATGGGTCACTGAATCCACACTATGCTTTAGTCTTCTAGGCCCCTCCTTGGCCTTTCTTTTTCTCCAAACTCTCATTTATCTCTAGAACTTTCGAGGCCCCAATTCCTCATTATTCTAGAAAAACTAGTGCTAGACAGTAATTAGTAACATGCCGGTCTGAATTTCCCATTTGGTCAAATAGGCTCAGAAGGGATACAAAATTTCAAGTACAGAATAACAGCTACCACTGCAGAGCCCATAACAAGGGTCACTGGATCCAACGCCATTATGATTTGGTATAGGGACCCTGGTAATTGGCTCATAGTCATTGTTAAATGCAGACCTGCCTACATTGACATTAAAATATGGCCTCTCGCATATCTCTATCAAATGCTGACTTGCATACATTGACATTTAAGATAGGACATCTCGCTTACCAGTAGAAGGCATTCCATAGAAGGGGCCCCTGAATTAATAAATACAGTGTAGTA